>JAPYZS010001088.1:0-33065 GCA_030522925.1 Trissolcus japonicus | reverse complement strand
ACAAATTTGCTCGGATACATTGCCGAATTGGCTATGATCCTGTGCAAATTCAGTACGGTGCACTTCCATTCCTAAGTGGTTGAATTTCGAACTATTTTATCTCGAAAAAATCCACATATTAATAGCTCGAACTTGTTTCGTGCTATAATAGCTGCATTTTTTTTCTCAGTGTACCTATGATAAGGGTCCATGTGGAACTCTATACATGGCAAAACGATGAGATTTTTGCCCGACACATATCTAATATCTTTCGAAAATCTATTCAATGACACCAAACTCGACCCCCACTCCCACCCCGTAGGAGTTGCAACTTTAAATTTTAAAATGGGAACCCCGATTTTTTATTGCAGATTCGGATTACTTGCATTAAAATACGTAACTTTTGTCTAAAACGTTTTTGCAAATTTCTGATAAAAAATGTTCAAATTTTAAAAATTAAAATTTTTGCTTAAAAAAGCAGAATCCCAATACAATCTGAAATAATCATGATTGCGATGTGAAAAAAAGCACGTATCCAATATTTTTCGAAACCCTACCCGACGACACACAAAATCGACACCCCCACTCCCACCCCTACCCCTAGGGGTGGAGGTGGGGGCAAATTTTAATTTTCAAATAGGAACCTCCATTTTTTATCGCAGATTCGGATTCCTTGCATCAAAATACGTAACTTTTGTCTAAAACGTTTTTTAAAATTTTGACAAGACAAAGTGTTTAAATTTCAAAAATCATAATTTTTTCTAAAAAAGCGCAGAATTGCAATACGAACTGAATTTATCATTATTGCGAGGAGAAAAATACACGTGTCCAATATCTTTTTAAAAGCTACATAATGCCACCAAATTTGAATCCCCCCCCTCCCCCTTCCACCTTCAGGGGTTGGAGGGTGCGGGTGGGACGAAGTGCGGAACAGAAGCAAAAAAGTATCCATTTTACGAAAAGCCTTTTAAAGCTTTTAAAATTCCTAGTTATTCAAAGTCAATAACTACTTTTGAGATTACCCAGAAACAACGAAGTGGACGTAGTAGTTTTCTGTTCTTGTCAAGGTATTTGATTAATGAGTGTACCCTGGTCTCTCACCTTCAGGGTGCTTGTTTAAGGTGAGTCCCCTTGCCTCTCACCTTCGGGGTGCTTGTTTTAGGTGAGACCCCTTGCCTCTGACCTTCGGCAGTGCTCGATGCAGGGAAATTATTGTTTAAATTTATAAAGTTTTTAATTCTTCTCTTGCATCTTTGGACATTGTTCCTGTTAATATTGACTTTACCTTAATAAGCAAAGAGTGTGCTTCAATTAAATGCCCTCTTTGTGTGACAAGAATTAGGATAAAAAAACAACGGCCAGGATGGAACTTGTATAAGTACATGAGGCATCCAAAGAACCATTTGCAAGAGAGCGGACCTGATGGCAATACAGAACATTCTTCAAATGTACTCACTGTACCTGAAAATGAAAATTTAGTTATTGGGTCTGCGCCATCAACATCTGGTTTTTTAATTCCTACCACTCCAACTGCACCTGCAATTTAAAAAGCTGTCCTCTCTTCTGCGCCACCGACATCAACATTTACACTTGTTAATCAAATTACTGCCACAACAGCTGTACCTGAAATTCACAATGCTGTCATCCGAGGTGTGCAGTTTCAATCGACTTCTGCACCAACAGTTTAAGATAAAGTTATCTTATCTATGAATCAACATCTGGTCTGAACAATTTAGTCGACAGACATGATCTTCGAGTCATTACCACTAATGAAATTTAGTTTGGTACTGACTTTAATACAATTATAAAGACTGAAGAGGATTTTTTTCAATTATTCAAATGGATTATTATTTTTTCATAAATTATTTATTAATAACTTTAATTTATTTCTGTTTTAATATAGATTTGTTGATTTATAAGAGATTTATTATACTATGACTGGTCAAAGAAGAATCAACATTTCATATCAATGTTTTATTTTTAACTTTATTGTATCAAATAATTATTACAAGAATTATAAATAAATTCTCTACTTTTTAGTACAGTGTTTTTTATTACACTAATAAAGATTTGATTTGATCATACACAATTTCAGAAATAACAAATTTTTCATCATTTATAGATAGCGCTGGGATCGTCAACTGGTATCGCGCAATGTCGATGTAGCCTTAACACTTCATTGGGAGTATTACTAAACTTCTGTCCGTACAATTGACACTGAACCACCTAGCAAAAACACCGATCTGTTTCTTATGTGTTTGTTCAACGTCGACGTAGTTTTTAGAGTAAGCTATACTTTTCCAATTCTTTTCTTTCATGTAGCAAAACCCGCTGATCAACCCAATCAAACATTTCTCTGAATTTTCTAAATTGAAAAGGCAAAAATCTTTGATATGAATTTGATCCTGTCTGCTGGCGTCCGCTACCTCCTCCTTGCGATGTCTTTGTAAACTGCTTAAATCACATTCCTTTACTCTGATGTTCCGATCGCTACTAAGTTTTTTGTTTTTATTACTTCGATACCAGGAGATGGATGATTTATTAACAACGTGGAGATTTCCTTTCCCATCTTTCAGAACTGTTTCTGGACTTGAGACTGTCAATCCTTCGAATTTCTCTGGAAATTCATGAAAATTTAAAGGGTTCTCCGGATCAGAAAGTAAGTCAACGTCCTCATCATCAGAATCAATTTCATCTTCTACTGTGGCTTCAAATCTCTGCACATCTTCTGCGTCGATAATGTCGCAAAAATCTTCAGAAGCAGCCTTATGAAAATCTACTTGAATATCGTCGCCTGCTTTGAAGGGCACATTCATGCCGAGTCTTTTTGCTTCAGTCCACGCATCATTCTTTGCTTTTTTTAAAACGTCTTTGATGTTGTCTATAGATACTGGAACATCGAATCTCATAATTTCCGGATACATTTTTTGCTGTTATTCATTGGAGGCGTTTAAAAATCTGGTTCGCGGAAAGTGAATACACTGTTTCTCAGCCTGGAAGTTGTGTGCGTCGATATCAGCGAGCAGTTGAATTTTTTCCAACTTGTGTAGCGCATCAAGAACACTACAATTTACAATAGTTGAGAAAGTTGATGACATCGATCATAAAATCCTGAAAAAATTTACCACTTACAATCCATTTACATAGTACTGACCATCTTCTGCTGGAATCGTTTCATCGCAACTTTTGCCTCGTTTTGTCCCTAACTTTGCCAGAATGCGCATCGCTTTTAAAAGTCGAGGGTCGCCATCACTTGAATATCCATACACTTCAATTCCAAATGTTTCTAGTATGCGCACCATACAAGTAATTCTTCTTGTCACATCTTCATATGACATTTTATTGTCAGAGCCAAACACATTCAGACAAAACGCCGTAGCATTCTCATCAATTGATTGAGCCATGAAAACATACAGAAAAGAAGCAGGTTTGTTGTTTCGACAATAACTTTCAATAGCTTTTGCTGATGTAGCGGGAAAACTATCAGCTTTTGGTATGGCATTTTCGTTTAGAGGTAAAACTAATCCCACTATTTGATTTGATTTAGAATCTTACTGGACTCTTCCCGAGATCCCAGTCTGATCCTCGCTGAGCCATACTTTTTTCGGAAGGTTTCTTGATTCCAAAAACTTCAATAGGTCCTTTGCTCTCACAACACCTTCGACGATTGATGTTGCTTCTGTACTAATAAGATTTTGAAGAGCTCTTGTTCCTGGAATCGGTAGATTTAACGTTAAAAATTCGTAGAGAAACGTCCACCTGTCAAAAAGATCTGCGAACAAACTAACTTCAGCAAACGAATGAACCTATGACCTCTAGGATCCCTTCCATTGTTTTCCTTGAAGGAATACTCAAGCATGCTGAGCATTGTCGAGGATTCCCACTGACACTGGTAGTTAGATTCAACATCCATTTCTTGCGGACTGGTCGAATGTTCTTCATGCTGTAACTTCTCTTTCCAAAATTCTTGACCCTTGGTCATGATAAATTGCTGTAAATTGTTGAGTAGACTCAAATCATTTTCAGAGAACCGAAAATCACTGGCTGAATAAGTTCCATAATACAGGGAAGAATCTGTACCTTCAGGTATCTCACGAGCGTACACCTTCGATTGTACAAAACGTTCCATGGTAGAAAGATGTGCTTTATTTAACTTGACAAGGGATTCTGGATTATCGACTAATTGCAATTTGAATATGAATTTAATGTAGTGAGGAACCACGAAGTTCAATTCTTTCTCTATTATTTCCCAGAACATTTCTCCTCTGAATCCGTGAGATGTCATCTAGAATAAAAAATAATTTAATAATATTGAATTGTTGAATAATAATTTTAAAAAATTATTTTGCTTACATTGATAGTGCAATAGTCCTTGATTTGAAAATTTAAATTATATGACTAATGAAAATGAGGTAAAATCAGTTATAACAGGATTTGTACGAATTGACAATAATTATAAACGATTGCGCGCTTACGGACGAACTGTTACTTGCGCTGTGCCGAGCGCCGTGCACACGTTAAATGGCCGCAGGACCAATGCGTATAATCCTATACGAAGGTTTAAACTAGAAAAAAATGAAATATGAGATTAGCGCAAAAAAATAATTTGATAAATAATAATAACAAAAAGTTCAAACTAACCTTTATGAAGATTTTTTAGATTCGCTAAGCACGTTAAGTCAATTGAATAGTTATTTTCATGGGAAAATATCCACAATAACACACGTGCAACAATAAAAACTGCTCGCCTCAAACAATCAAAATAAGACTCGAATGATCTATAAAATCAAATAATTAGGTTTGCTGATATATTCTTCAATAGATGACACGCTAAACGATCATTCTTGAGTTGAATTACTGGACTTCCTATTTACTGTGCTATGATTGAATTTGTAAACGTATTTCACATTATCTAACCAATGTAAATAAATGCAAGAGGTTATATATGACAGCGCTCATACGAACTGACAATGACAACTGTAAACAACAAGCACGCATGCGGACGAAACCTTACTCGTGCTGTGCGAAAGTACATGACGCGCCACATGAGCGCGCGAATCTGCCGTATCATTTGAATAATGATTCAAAATTTCAAGTAACTAAAATTCGATTTTTTGTGGGAAAAAAGTAGAAAGAATATTGAAATTAATTTTTTTTATTTGCAGAGTTTTTTAATGAAACTTTTCCGAAATCTTCAAAATACATCAAAATGCATCAGAACTTATCGAAATTTATAAAATCTCATTGAAACTCTTTTTGACTCATGGAAAATTCTTTAAAACTCTTTGAAACTCTTTAATACTTTTTGATACTCTTTGAAACTCATTGAACACTTTGAAACTCTTCGAATCTCGTTATAACTCTTCATAACTCGTCATAACTCTTCACAACTCTTCACACCTCTTTGCAACTCTTCGTAACTCTTTGCAGGGAGTTATGAGTTGCCAACCCCTTGATTTATACACAACATTTTTAATCCATTTTCTACATTGTTTGCAGCAGTAGCACCGAAAATTTTTTTGTTAAAGTTTTCTTTTTTTCATACCGAAAAACGCCATTTGTTGTCATCCGATAAGGAGACACTACAGTTTCTCTGTTATTTTTTTTTCATTCTTGGTCAGAGACACTGCTGTGTCTCCCAATTTAAAACACCTAGATTTTAAAAGTATGACACAGATAAATTTCAAATAAGATAAATGTACCCCTTATCGTGACTGTACCCTCTATCGTAATGTTTTGGAATAAAAGTAAACGTATTAGAAAAAAATATTAATATTTTAATAATAATATATCCTGTTTAAGTGGAAGATTATTTACTAGGTAAAACATTCAATCAAGTTTGGTTTATTATTTTAATTTTATGATAAATACACGGTCACAGTAAAAGGTACATGAGTGATGATAGAGAGCATTTACCTTAAATAGAAAAAAATAGGAAAAGAAATTTTTTAATTGTTTGAAAACTACTCTCTGATATTTTGAAACATAAATTCACTGCGACACATTGGGATTAGGAAGTACCATTAAATTACCCTCTAGTAATCTTACTCTCACAAGTTTTCTCGCCGATATTAATAGCCGGATTAGATAAATTGACTGAAACTCAATTAAGGGAAATAAATGTTGAGCAAATAATTATTATTACTATACTATAAAGCGTGTCTAATAAGAGGGAAGTATTGTGAAGGTTAAACGCTGGAAAGTTATGGTGTGCAAATTAAATCAAACTTCAGAGTCTTTGACTGGAGGTGTTAGATGATGAACGATTTGCTGATGAAGCGTCAAAATATAACGGGTCAGATTAAATTAAACTAAACAAACAAGTGCGGAATTTATCCAATCAGATTAAACTTGTCCAAATTCAAACTAAACAGGGCTAAATTAAACTTTGCCGGTTAAACCTAATCAATCCAAACAAACACGAAAACCAATCAACCGATTGGAATGAAAGCAAACTACCTATCTGAATTCGTTCTATTTAAACGCGTGCAATCATCTTACTTAACCTTATCTCTTCTATGCAAATCCGAACCATTGCACACATGAGTGATTCAAAACTGCATTCGGAAAAAAGTTTGCAAAAACTTTATAATTTTTTTCATCTGAGTCATTTTAATTCATCATTTTTTGTTTAAGAAATGTTATAATTGCCAAATTGATTTATTTTGATATGGAAGAAGAACCAGCAGAAAAATGATTCATCCGAAATCCAAATCAAATATTGAGTTGTCAAGGATTTGGAATGTGTGGACTGTATATAGTTGGAGTAAATTGAGTAAAGATCGATATGGCAAAATCTGATGCGCGCGTATAAGAAGTCCAATGTCTACGTGTAAGTCTTAAAAGGATAAACGGTCTAACAGTATATAGGGAAGATCATTACAGTTGGCGAAATCTCACACAGAGAGACTTTCTGACGCACAGAGCAAATATACATCTCGGTGTATTGCGTGTGTGTTGGCTCGACGTGAATTGTGGCTGCCGTAGCCCGGAAGCTTGATCAAACACACGCCGGCCGACCCTTCATGAATTGGACATTGCGTTTGACGTCCCTTTGTCAGAGGTGCCAATCGATTTCTCTCGTCTTCTCTATTACTCTACTCTCTTAATTCGAAAATGTGAAAAAAAAATCTCACAAAAAGTGCATATACACTTTTTCGGATTTATAGTTCTTGTTCTCTTTCAAAGAAAACAAGAACTATCACTTTGAAAGAGTGTATATGCAATTTTTCTGAGATTTTTTCACTTTTTCGAATTAAGAGAGTATGTTTATCTCTTTCCATTTCCTTTTTTCTCCCTCGCTGATGCCAAAGTTTAAACAACTCTCATGCACACATCAGAAGTGCAACCTTCGCAGCGCCGTTCGTATTCGGTCAAACTTTTCTCAAACAAGCATCGATACAAGGCTTCGTGTAAGTGTTGTTTTTCTAGCGGCTGTTGTTCTTGCAAAATTCCGAAATATTACAATAATATAAAAAAAAGCTTTATTTTAAGTTTACAATACAACTCACAGAACTTTTCCTAAGGTTATCTTTCTTTCTTCACCTTGTTCAATATATTCACAATTTTATTTTACTTTACAGAAAAAAGGAAGATGTGGATTATTATAAATTTTTTTTGTTAAATTTATACTCTATTTAGTGCATCAATTTTTTTGCAAAAATCTGTAAAAGGGCGATTCATAAATCCTGACTCAAGCTCCTTGACGACGCTTCCTGCAAGCTTGAAAAAACTTGCAGGGGGACGAAGATTGAACTTTGATTCCCTGTGTATTCACGGCCATCTTTTCAGCTCTATAACTTTTCTTCAATGCGAAAAGGCGCCGATTGAGTCGACATTGCGTATTTTCATAATCGATTTTGCCCGCAGCCTTTTTTTTTCAAGACGATACAAGGAGAACGGACAAACTTTTGTAGACTATATATTCTTGCAATAACATTTCTTTTTCACGTTTTGAAAGCGAAATATTTCAGTTTTTTGCAACAAAAAACAAGTTAAGATGGCAGCACACTATATACATAAATTGTATTTATAAAATTAAAAAGAATCTCATCAAGTGATCGGTTTATGTTAAATGTTGTGATATATGTTATTTTATTAAAATAATTCAAACAAATCAGATTTTATAATATTAGGTTTTGATAATCTTTTAAAAAATTATATATCAAAAAATATGTGTCACTGAAGAAATTTCTAGCTACCTGTCAAGGAATGAGACAAGTCGTCAACTTTTCCGATTCCGACCAATCTTGAATTTATATACATTCAGTTTCGTATGAAATGCATGGTTTTTCTGCTCGAGAAGGTAACTCCATTTTTATTTTTCACACTTGGATACATTTTTGACACATGTGAAATAAGATTGGTTGAAAAAAAACTCTAAAAAAACTTATTCTACTTCAGATGGCAACCGTAGAAAAATATATACCAAACATATTTCCTTATTGAAGAATATTTGTTATGAAAAAAAAAACCTCATCACTTTTCATTTAATCGCTAATTTAGCGCCACCCCTGAGTAGGTCGACGCATTTCAATCGTTAATACTTCTCACTTTAATTGTGGACCCTCTTCCACGCCCTGACGATATGCTTTTAATTGCGTTGAATTTTGCAATGCAGATAGGCTATATAAGCCGTGTATTCCTCTGACAACGCGGGAGGAGCATTTGTTAATCCATCACGGATATGTTTGCGATTCGACGATTCGCTTGCCACTTGAGATACGAGCAATTTAATTTACTTTTCCCTCAGTGTCTTCCGCGCACTTTTCGTGAACAAGAAAATAGTATCAGAGCTAAAAAAGGGGAAGAATTCTTCAATAACGCATTCATCATACTTCACTGATTAAATTCATCGTCGCGTGCAAATTAAATTTCGACATTTTACTCCGCTTCTTTTTCTTTAAATTAATTTCTTAATATATTATATATTTATATAATCATTTTTTCCTTTTATTTATTTGATTGAAAGTAAATGAAATTCGGAATATACTGAGCATGTTTATTATATTTATTAGAGTGGAGAATTAAGGTTAAATAGCTATTAAATTTGATAAACGTAGTTGAGAATTTGATATTCATATTTGCATTTTTATTCATACACCATAGACTGACTCAACATAACAAGTTGGTGGCACTCGATACACAGAGTGTATGTATAATTGCGTGCGATAGCACCAGTAGCCATAATATGATCTATCGTGAGATAATGTAGTCGCGATGTTTCATCATAATTAAATCTGTATTTATACTGCCTCGCTGTTGATTCTTATTACAAATTTTAACGTCAGATTGAACCAACCTTTAATTGCACGCAACTTGTTAGTGCCACGAGGATTTAGAAAGATTAGCATACATCATATGAATCACTTTTAAAGATAAAATTAATTTATCACATATATGCTCACTTGTATATGATTCACCATGATAGTAATTATGGACATTCTGATAACTCTAGTATTTAGAGTTGAAAATCAAAAAAAAAAAAAATTATTTTGTTCGGATGAAAAATAGCGTTCGAGATCTCAATCGCATATTGTCCCGTCTGGCAAAAATTAAAATCCAATTACGTCCAATCAAGGCAGCTCCCAACTGCGTTATGAGCTCTAAAAGTATATCATGAGGATCTGTTCAATGAAGCAGACAGAAATCGAAAAGCGATAAGAGTGTAGTTTAATGGCTATGGAGCCGGCTTGGTCTTATGTACGCGCCCACGTCTGGCCTGGGTCAACATTGGTGTTTCGCACAAAAAAAATAAAGAAAGAAAAAGAAAAGAAACAGAGACTGAAAAAATGTAAAAAAGATGGAAGAAAATAAATATTCCAGAATAAAAGATTCTGAAAGCACATGTCCTATGGAATCAAAAGATGAAACACGAAATATTTCTCTCTCGTTGCTCGTTCCATTTTGCAATGAGTTCTTGCAAATATTGAAATTATGCAGCGGGCACCCGGTGAGCTTTATGACGCGTATAAATTTCCGCGTCATTGAAGCACCGTGTGCTTTGTGCTACCGCGAATCAGAGCCGTCTCTCTCGCGCCGATTTTTCCACTGTACGTGAATTTTTTTCACTCGCTCTCTCATAATCTGCCTCTCTTTCTTCCTCTTGTGTACCCAACGTAAAAAAATTGGAGAAGACAAAGGCTCTCCTCTTGAGGAGCACGAACTTTCGGCACAACCGAGCTTTTCAGACTGCAAAAGACAGAGAAGCCAGAAATAACAAAAAACGGCGCCGAAAGAAAAAATATAAAAACGGGAAGCTCAACGATGCCAAAGAACACTAACGAGAAGTCAAACACAAATTAGCCTTCGATAAGTTTTTGCACTCTTCAGTGGACCGGAAATTTGGCGATCGATCATGATTGGTTTCAATAGAAAAGAAAAACCATTGTTTTCAATAAAATTGTACATTTTATATAGTTAATGGTAAATTTCATATTATTTTGCTGTCATCAAAAGTTATAAAAAAAGTGCTTGATTTGGAAAGTCGAAATGGTAAAAGGTTAATTGCAGATCAAAGTTTAAAACAGATGCTTTTAATTTATTAGTGAAACGGCCGATATAGTAAAAAAGGTGGAAAAATAGAAGATATATAAAAATATGCACAAGTGGTATGATGTGAGTGTGTGTGTGTGTATGTGTGATTTTGACAAGTTTAATTATGGAAGGTGAATATCAATCGTGTTATTATCGTTATCGCCTCGGCACGTAGCGATGATGATGCTTCGAAGCACGCGCGCGCGTCAAAGGATTACACGCTGAAGTTTCAAAGCTATTTTTCGCAGCGGCCTTTTGCGCTTTTCTACTTGTAAGGCAGCCAGTGGGCTTTGAAATACGCGACCTTTCCATGAGTGAGAATTAATATTTTTTCTTTGAAAACCAACATTCATTACGTACCGGAAGGACGCTTCGTGCCGCAGCCAGTTGCGAACACGCTTTGCGCGCAAAAAGCTAAGGGGATTAATTTATTAACGAAACCTCGTCTGTGCACGATAACGATTGCATTTCGAGACGTGTCCACGAGAACGTCAACTTCGTGTTTAATTGCAAAAAATTGTCACACCAAACGGAGGATGCGTATTTTCTTAATCTCAATTTCTTCCTTCTCACCGTTTCTTCTCAGATTAAAATATCATTACAGACAGCTTGCTCTACATTATTAAACATTTTTTTGGCCATACTTTTTCGTATTTGTTAGGTTTAATTAAAAATTCAAATAACGTAAACACGCTTTAATTTTTTATTCATTCCACTTTATTCATCGATACATACACTGAGAACAGTTTGTATTATTCTGTAGAATAAAAAATAAATACAATTTGAATTATGAAATGAACAAATGATGATATAGCATTCGTAATAGAACCACGCTTTAATCCATCACGAAAATTTGTTTCAATGTGTTAACAGAATTTTTAAGATTGATTGAGTTAGCAATGCTGACCTTGATTCGGCTTTTCGATTTTTCATCGTCAGATACTTTCGAATGAGTAGATTCGTCATTAGAGTCGGATTCAGATGAAGAATCCGATGAAGATGAAGAGTCAGATTCAGATGAAGAATCCGATGAAGATGAAGAGTCAGATTCAGATGAAGAATCCGATGAAGATGAGGAGTCAGATTCAGATGAAGAATCAGAAATTGAAGCCGACGGTGAATCGTTTGAAGAATCATCAGAAGAATTTTCATTCAAGGCCTCAGAGCGAGAATCTTCTTGAGAAGAAGATTCCTCTGTAGAATCGGATGAAGAATGACCTTCGTCTGAAGAACCAGTTTTTTTTGTGTACTTCCACCAAATTGGTGTGGTTCCAGTTGAAGAATGACCTTTGCTTGTTGAAGCGTGTTTTTTGGTATATTTCCACCAAATGGGTGTCGTTCCAGTTGAGGAATGACTTTGTTTTGTCGAACCGTGTTTTTTGGTATATTTCCACCAACTTGGTGTCGTTCCAGTTGAAGAATGTCCTTTGGTTGTTGAACCATGTTTTTTGGTATATTTCCACCAACTTGGTGTCGTTCCAGTTGAAGAATGTCCTTTGGTTGTTGAACCGTGTTTTTTGGTATATTTCCACCAACTTGGTGTCGTTCCAGTTGAAGAATCTCCTTTGGTTGTTGAACCATGTTTTTTGGTATATTTCCACCAAATTGGTGTTGTTCCAGTCGAGGGATGACCTTTGGTTGTCGAACCGTGTTTTTTGGTATATTTCCACCAAATGGGTGTCGTTCCAGATGATGTCTCTTCTGATTTTTCAGATTCAGAATTTGAATCTAATGATGAATCGTTTGAAGAATTTTCAGAAGAATTTGATGACTCTTTTGATTTCTCGGCTTCAGAATTTGAATCGAATGATGATTCGTTTGAAGAATTTTCCGAAGAATTTGATGACTCTTTTTTTTCTGATTCAGAATTTGAATCGAATGATGATTCGTTTGAAGAATTTTCCGAAGAATTTGATGACTCTTTCGATTTTTCTGATTCAGAATTTGAATCAAACGATGAATCGGTTGAAGATTGTTCAGAAGAATTTGATGACTCTTTTGATTCTTCGGCTTCAGAATTTGAATCAAACGAGGAATCGGTTGAAGATTGTTCAGAAGAATTTGATGACTCTTTTGATTTTTCGGCTTCAGAATTTGAATCGAATGATGAACTGTTTGAAGAATTTTCCGAAGAGTTTGATGACTCTTTCGACTTTTCAGATTCAGAATTGGAATCAAATGATGAATCGTTTGAAGAATGGTCAGAAGAACTTTCACTCGATGCCTCAGACAGTGATTGTTCTTGAGAAGAAGATTCTGTTATAATGTCACTTGAGTCGTGCGATGATTCCGATTTAGAGGCATCATTTGATGAGTGGTCTGAAGAATTCTCACTTGATAGTTCAGTCGAAGGTTCGTCTGTAAAGTAGTTTGGATAATGTGATGTCACATCCTCAGAATTGTTATCTAAATCATCACTTTTATCAGAAGAAAAATTAGACGATTCATCATTCCAACTTGGAAGCGCAGTGGTTGTCTCAAATGAAAAATCTACATCACGATTCTTTCGAATTTTTCTTGCGAATTGCGATTTTCCTTCTTTATATCTACTCCAGGTGCTTTGCCATAGTTCTGATGAGTCCGTTTGTTCAAGTGACTTGGCAACATCATCAATGTATCGTCCTGAAAACCATTTAAAAAAATAATTGTTCAGTCCTTCTTTTGAATTTGTTCCAATTGAACACACTGATCGAAGAACGGAACTTGCGATCGAAAGCTCTTTTTTCAATTCGGAAAAGTATCGATATAATTTTCGATTTTGCTATATAGGGAAAACAACCCAACAGTTTAATCATTTTTGTTCAGAGGGCAGTAAAACTATACAAAATAAATCATGCGCTATTGCTTAAAGTGGCGATTCAACTATAGAATATAAATAAATAAAAACTTTTGATTAATAGCAATTAATAAAGTAATTTTTTGCTGTGTTAATAAACTATTTAAAAATTATTTTCGGTTTTCTAAATTTTTAAAATTTTAAGGATTTACGCAAATAATTCAAGACAATAAAATTTGTGCATAGCATTCATGTAAACTTTGCACAACATTTATGTTAAGCTCGCTACTAGAGTAATTATTTATTATATGGATAAGTGATAATTGTTAAACTGTCGGATAATTTATTGTGTAACATCTTGAGATCACACAACAAGCACAGACATGAAACAAAATGACAATTTTCAACTTATTAACTTATTTAATTGCAGTACTTGTTTTATAAATACTATATCAATCTTTGCATACAATTATTCATTTTTTTTACATATTTTTACCATCTCTGGATCTTTTCATGAAAATATTCTGTTAAATTGACGACACTTTTCCAATTATTCTTTTTGTAAACAAAATTGAGTGAGTTATTTAGAAAAACAAAAACACGGATTTAATTGTCAATGAATTAGCTTTATTCTATAGCAAAAGCGAATGAATTATTGTTATTTAATTCACTCAAATTCTTCTCAAATATTTTTCTTTTCACTTGAAAAAATAATAAGTTTTTTTCGAATATTTATTGTAAACTTTCACGAAAGAGATATAGCCGTTTGTAGGGTATCATGAAATATGATTACTCGAATTTTTCCACATTTTTTCATATTCCAGTATTTGAGAAATCGTCACTGTTAAACTGTAAGACCTGGACTGTAGTGTAATATCCCCTATTTTAAGTGGCAAAGTTGTTTGTCTTAATCTAAAAAAAAATAACTTTGTTTCTTAAAGTATATCGAAATGGTACATTTTCTTAATACTTTTCCATTTTGAAAAAAGAGCCTTTCGGACACAAATGCGCGGTTTTCCAATCCGTATCTTGAATTATTAAACTTTTATTCATATTTTAAATACCTGTAACATTGCCCACTAAACACACTACAAACGCGGAACATAGAATATAAACTTTCATTTTGTATTCCGACCAATCAAAAAATTATTACTGAAGGCAACTATTTCGTTGGACTTCTTTTGAATATATACTTCTGCGAAATCAGACTTGATCAATATTATCAAGATTAATTTGCAGTATATCGTCGATATCTATTTTATAATCATCGAGTGGAACATTTGTGTTAATAAATGTATATCATGTAAACGTTTATGAGAAAGACTATTTTTCATCGATAAATATTTTCGATTCTTACCTGATTAATCCATAAGCCGAAAATCAATTTCTTCCTGTTAATTAGAATAAAAAAACAATTATAATATTTTCTTCCAATTGGTTTTGTTTCCCATTTACAATTCATTTTTTATTTATTTAATTGAAATGAATCGTAACTTATTGACCCTAGTAGAAATTGATCGGGCGTTTGTAGGGCTTATAAAGCTCTCCCTTATAAGGGCCTTATAGGGCGAACTCGATCAATTTCTATTAGAGGAATGTAAAAAATGTTGGAAAATTATGGTAACCCAGACGGACAATAATATATTTTCAAATATATTTTATATAAATTGAATATATATTTATATATCTGGTATATATGTCATTTATATTTCGAATATAAAGGGGCAAGATCTTATATCAAATTAATATAAATGTAATTTAAAAAAAATACATAAACAATATAATAAAAATATAAAATCAACATATATTTTGACTTATATTTTTGTCCGTGTGGGAAGTGTTTATTTTGTTACACTTAATAAACGTATAATTTAGAAAATTTTTGGTATTTGAATTTTTTTATGCCAGTTAACGTCTAATCGAAAAAGCGACTCAAAATGTGTGGCTTCCGGTAATAACCAGACAAGTGGTTTTCAGATTTTTTACTTTGTACGGTTTACAATTTTAAAGTGTCCTTGTTGAAATTATTTATCATTGTCATTCTACAAACACCAAGTTTCATGGAACCATTTTTTCATGTTGCGACCAATAAGTGGTGAAAACCAACATTTTTATAACATAAACAACATTTTGATCGAAATGGCGGATGTCTGGTTTTTACCGGAAGCCACACAAATATGTCTTTATATTAAAAATTAGACAAATGAAATATTTCAATTAATTTTTGTACAATAGAATAAACATTTTCTGCTAAAAAAATTTGAATAAGCAAAAATTTTAATTAATCTCGATAATTGAATGCCAACGATATTTTTGTCATTTTATTATGAATTAAAATGATAACTTGCTTTCGTCTGAGCTTTTATGAAGTAACCGAATGACAGGTAACTTTTTCAAAACACTCGAAACTTTGGCAATACAATTTTCCTGATTATTATAAACTAATTTGTATTATTTCAAAATTGAATTAAAATTGTTAAATGAAATTGGTATAACTTTTTTGAACAAATTGTAACAAATTGTATATTTAAAAATGTAACTGAAAACAAATACAATTAAATCCGATTATTTTTGAATATTTTGAATTGGTGGCAATTGATTTTCGGCTGATGGGAAACTGAATGATGTCTACTGACTGATGTCTACTGAAAAAAAAAAAAAAAAAAAAAAACAGAAAATTTTTTCGATCATCCATTGATTTGGGGTTTGAAAAAGTTTAATCAATATCCTTGAGATTGTTTTCTCAAACATATTCAGCGTAATTTATTGATAATAATCAGCTTTTTTAGAAAACACTTTGATAATCGTAAAATAAAATAATCACGTACTGCAGATTACAATAACATCAACAAAAAAGTCGACTTTAATTCATTTATCAATATTTTTTACTTGACCGTCAATTTTAATTATATAATTGAGTTGCATCATTTCGATGGCACAAAAAGCATCAATTTGAATAGGTTTTGTGATCGTCATATTATAGGGTGTATAATGTATACCCGCGACCGACTCTGATGGAAAGTTAGCTTTCCATTCATTATACTCGTTTGTTACAACAATTGAATCGTTAATCAAGCCCGCCTTGATAATCGAGTTGCGCGCATCGCGACCACGGTGCAATTGAAATTACGCATTTGCCAGTGTAAACGTTCGACGAACGAATCACATTTGTCTGACGCTCATCGATACGTTTAAAACATCAATCTTAGTGCAAAATGTACGAGCTTCCATTTTTTTGTTTCCCCCTGTAACTAACTATACCAAAACAAACAAGCGAGACATAAAAAAAACACCAAATAACGCCATGCGTTGAATCAAAATACTTCCTGGCCAATTTTAATTTTATATTCCAATTAAAAGTACAGATTCAATTACATTTGGCATTGCTTTATTGGAAATTTTAAATGTTTATCACAATAGAAAAATGAAAATAAAATTAAAATAAAGTGTGCATGGATTAATTTGTAATGCGCATATATAGCCACTCATTTTGTACTTGATACGATGAAATTGTTATTGCCAGTGTCACTTTAACTAATCAATTATTGATGCAAATTTGAATTGAACAATTTTATTCAGTATAGTTGTTTGCCGTTCTGTAGTAGAAATTCGCCATCACCAAGTCATTCGTCTGACGCACGCATATACCTATAGTCGTAAATAAATTTGCAGTCTAATCCTTGAACAAGAATTAGTCAGGATGGAAGTACACGCTATGAATACCGATAAGTTTTTAACCTTATCAAACGACTTGATAAGGGTGCCCAGCACGGTCGGCGGCACAACTTTAGGGTTGTTTTGTGACCAAATCGCTTTTCTCGGAAACTTTATACAAGTTGAACAAAATATGAGGGACTCAAATGAAATTCTGGAGGCAAAAATTGTTATGCAACTTGTCGAAAACAAAAATTAAATTGTATAATTTTTATTCAAAATAATTTATCGCCGAAAAAGCATTTTATCCATTTTATATACAATAATTGCTTTATAGTTTCAGAGCGCGGTTGGCCATTTATTCATTGAGAGAACGAAATAACAACGGTGGAAATTCGCAATTAAATTTTTTTTTTTGCATCCCTCTTTTCGTTCTAATACAATACTCAGTCTTGATGCACTCATTTTACACTGAACAAGGTGCTAATGCAAATCGTCAGGTCTCTGTTTCTTAAGAGCCATTAAAGGATAATTACTGTCAGACACTCTTTGCGCGGGTTTGCTCGGATTCGCCAATTTACAACCATTTTGCCTGAGAGACGTCGATCAATACGACAGAATAATCACATTTTTCGGACGCATTTTCTGCCATTGTTGCATTTTATACGTGTACGTCCTAACGTGCACGACACTCAGCTCAACACTTGTCTCTGATAAATAATTTACGTACTTTTTTTATACATCAAATGTACTTTAGATCCGAGTTTCCTTTTCTTTTATTCAACAAAAAGCCCGTGATTAAAATATTTTACATTTTTTCCTTTAACAATTCAGATAAATTTTATCACCAATCGATAGAAAATCCACTTATTGATACAAATCTGTTTTACCTACAAATGTTATGAAAATTTTTTAAATAAATAAACTGAAAGAAAAAAGCAAGCCACCTTATTTGGTTAATATCAAGAGAAACAATTTTGGAAAAAAAAGAAAAAAATAAAAATTAAAAAAAAAGAAACCAACTAACAATTATTGAAAATTTGATGTAATATTTTTGTAATAAAATTACGTTTAAATTTATTTTAATTATTATTTGTATGTTATATGAAAGTGAGAGAAAGTCAGAAATCCGTGGACTGTTAGATTACTAACCCATCGTAATTGTCAATTGCGGTTCGAGATCCGAGGCAGGCAACGCCGGAGCCCTTATTTTTATAATTCATCAACAGAGCGACAGAAATTTATCACGTAAACCACGGGTGTGAGTAAATCAGTCCTAAAATCTCATTGTCCTGAAGCAGGAGTGAACAAAATAAATATACATTTGCGAGTAAAAATAGCTGAACCGACAAACGAGAGCGGACAAAAGGGATTGATGTATAAATCTACTGTGACACCTGAGAGTGGAGAGGATGTGGCAACAGCGTTCGGCGAATGATCTCCGGCGAGAAGAGGCTGAGGCCCATCTGAGTTTGGGTCCAGTGTGTGGCAGCGACGCGCATACCTCTTACAGGTGTAAAACTCGGAAAATAATTCGTAAAACCAACACGTGACATTCGCGTCTGTCAAAACCAGTCTGTGAGGATAATTATTATCACGCCCAACGATGGTCCATCACCTTATCAGGCGCATCTGAACGATTCCACCAGCATCCGAGCTGTCGGGGTAAGAAAGCAACGACGAGCGGAGCCAAGCTGCGCGGAAAACTTTTAATTACCTCTCGTCGGTGTATAAAAAGGGGAGGTCGCGTGATGGTTCTATTTTTGCCCTCAAATATTTCAAAATGCGAATTTAATAGTCGGGGTTGAAACAATGGCGTTGGTGTCAATAAAAAAAAAGTTTTTTTTTTTTTTGCACCCAACCAATTAAAGCACAATTGCCGCTAATTACACGATTAATATTTGATTCGTGCGAACCGACAGCTTGATTCGATTTTAATTAGTTCGGTTTTGCAGCATCCGAACACGTCCATTGTGCGCGGTGTCCGCACGTCCGCTCTCTCTAACCCTTTTTTTATTCTGCCGCACGTTCGCACATTTTCCCTCCCCACGAGGAAGAAAAAGACGCTTTCCTACGTGAGCATTTTTTCAACAAGTGTTTAGGTTCTATTATTCAAATCACAGACCGATCGATCGCTCTGAATTTTTTGTACGTATTTTTGTGTAAGATTTTTGAGAGCGCGCGTATATTCACGACGGATCCAAAATTCAATGCGAAATTATGCAAATCCGCGCGTATCGGCTTCTGTTAACAGTGGTAGTTGGCGATTATTCGAATTATTACCTGTTCAAGTTCGTAAACAGATTAGTATCGGTGTTGCAGCATGATCTGTCTTTGCATATCAGCTATTCTGATTGGCTGTTGCGCATCACAACAAATGTTTCAACTACGTGACTTTGCCCAGCACGCGCAGAAACATTCAATCCGCTCAATTGTATAATCGGGTTTCGCTAACTACCGTCGAGTCGTGTTCATCATTTTAGGAAAAGTTGACCTCCTCTTTTCTTATTATAAACATTTATGTTAACCGGTCTCAATTAAAAAAAATACAATAAAAGGGAACCGTTATGTAGAATTTGATTTTCCGCTCTCTCTCTCTATGGATGTAAATCGTCGAAATAGCTTCGGACTTGGAGCTGTAAAATTAAAATTAAATCTTTTCGATGAATATAATTTTGTTTTAAATCCATTTCCACACCTTTTTTGAATTGAAAACACAAAAATAGAAATAAGAGATAGACACCAAGCGACTAAAACCATCTCATCAAATATAATTTCAAACCAATATGGAAACATGACTTTTTGATCACGTATAGTGGCATGAACACGCTAGTGAAACCTTAACATAATCAAATTCATCACAATGCAACCGTGAATTTGAATCGCGGTTGGCCCCGCAATTCTGCGTTTGAATTTGGAATTAGTTGACACTAAACGTCTGGGATAATGCAGTTAAATCAATCATTTTTATTACGAAAAATGAATTTCCATAAGCTGCAAATTTGAATTCATCATAAATTATTGATTATTTTCATACATGAAAATTGTATTATGAATTTGACATAATGAATTTGATTAGTCTACAATTCAGATCATAAATGAATTATTATTACCTTTGACAAATCCAGTCTTTTCAACCAGTAAATTTTTTTTTTTTCATCTCTTAATAAGAAAGAATCTGAAATTATATAATAATTTCTCGATCGATCCTGAAATTTAGGAAAAATTATTAAAACACCACAAAAATCTTATTGAACTCTTTGATGTAGGTTTACTTTTCAATTCGTATTAAAATTTTGAACTTTCTAAAATGATGCCAGTTTCAACATTTTCTTTCGAATTTTTTTCATCATATTATTGTGGATAACTTTTAAACAAAAAAATTATCTATTTGTCTTGATGATAATAATTCATTTGTCAGGCGAAATTTTTACTCATGTTTGGTCTAAATTCAATATTTATATCTGGTTTGTTAAGGGTTCATTGAAAATATTGTTGAAATTGAAAATAAGACGCGATTTGAATGATAGAGCTTGTTTTAAAGGCCAATTATTCGCTTATCATTGAAATACATTTAATGCTGACAGATAGTGAAAAATGGGCTTATAAATAATGCATTGTTCTCTTTTTTTGCCAATGAAGAAGAAAAGCCGAATGGGAAGCCGAGTCTTGTCAGTGAGTGCAGCCACGGGGGCCGGAATGGTCTCGGGGGAGGCTGCCCTGGCTCGTGTCAGGCGCTTTCTCGAAGATATGGCCAGACTATCTGAGGATAAAGATTCCGCCGACATCGTTTTCCTCCTTGGAAGAGAAGAAACCCCAATTTACGCACACAGGATCATACTCCAAGCGAGGTTTGTAATCGAATTTCTACAGCTTTATAAACGACTTTAACGTGTCGCTTTTCTAATAAACTCGCGTTCCCGACGCCTGCCATTTTTTCCTGCCTGCCGCTTTTTTTTTTTTTTTTGTTCAAAAAAACAAGAACACTCATAAATAATCTTCTCGTGTGAGGGTAAAATTAAAATGAGCAATGAAGTCACGAAATTGTGAAAACTGCAATTAAAATGTTTGCCAGAAGAGCGAAAATTGCGCCTTGTGTGAGATGCATCTTTTTTTCTCTCTTTCTCTGGCGAGTGGCAGGAAAAAAATTTTAAGAATTACAGCGGAACAATGTGTTTCTGCATGGCGCGTGTAATTGATCTTTGCGTATAGCATGATTTCTCCCTTAAAAAATAATGGAAAATTGATCTAAGACGGGCGCGAGCACGGTAATTGATTCTTTTGATGCGATCGCAGGCGTTATAATCGGCGTCCGATTTCAAATGGGATTGCGGGTTTTCAATTATCCGCTGCACACAAGGACTCTTAGCAAGATATGCTAATTAGCGGGATGGCGAGAAATCGAGAAATCTTTATTTAGAGTCGGCTTGCAGCACAGCAGCCAATTATGAGAACCAAAAACGAGGAAAGCCCTTTTGACAAAGGCGAACCCTTGACTCTGCCTTGAATATCCGCAAATGATACGTTGCATGCACTTGACAGGTCGGACAATACACCAAATCCTACTTTCGTGCCAGTTCCAAACGCCACCCACATGATCATGCCGCTTGTATATATATTGCTAATTATAATAAATTACCGCATACATCAGTGTTATTATGCAGTGTTACTTTCATTGTGCCAACGTTTAAGTCGACTCTATTCACTTTAATTAAATTACAACTCAATTGTAAATCAACGTCAGACTATATACACAATTGTCATGACGAACACATCAATTTATCGTTAAATAGATATTGTTATGAAACGCAGGGGTTAAATGCCAAGTTCTAACCGAATTCAAAAGTGCTAGAATAATAATAATTGTGAATTTCGAAAGGATATCTCAAAGTGAAAATTTCCTTGTTGCATTGACTTATATTTGATGATATTTGATTAGGCAAGTGCTGAGATAACATTTGCATGGGAGCAAATACAGAAAATGTGTGAGACGTATAATTGAAAGGCGCAGAACAGTGGCAACAAGCAAACCTGCGTAATTACGCACTTTCGCCTTTACTTGAGTAATTACAACGCATGACAGTAGCTGTGTGTCCTGAAAGTTGTTGCTCTTTGATGTTGAGAAGCGATTCCAAATGACGTTGTCAGTTTTGAAAGCAGCAATATACTAGACGCAGCCGCATTCCAGAAAATTATTCTGAGCGAGCTTGTTGTTTTGATGCTCCTCGAAGAGTAGGGGACTTGGTGCGGCGAATTTTCGTTGTCTCCCATCAGGGCGGTCAAACAAGACAATTTCATTTTTCAAATGTTTGAACAAACATTTAATATATTCTACAAAATTGTTGGTCATTTGAGAATATAATAATGATTTAAAATTTTTGATTAACAAATTGAAATGGAGCAATAAATAAACGATGAGGGAAGATACGGCTATGACCCTCATCGCGCTTGAAAAATTGGCATTTCAAGACAGACAGACATTCCCTCTGGTGTAATTTCCCGAGTACATCAGAATTCCAGTTATTCCCAGTCGAGTGGACACCCTGAATATATTATATGGCACATCTGATAAATATCACTCGTCCGTAATGATGCGTTTTCCTTCACGAGCGCCCACGTATACACGTCAAGATTGGTCAAATTCGTCCCCGAGCTTGTTATGCTCGTTAAAAGCATATTTTCGCAATACAGTGACGAATGTTTGCAATGAATCGTAAACACTCGTTTAACTCTCTTGTTCATCCAGATGTGTGCATACTTCAAAATCAATGTCCCTCTCTCATTTGTCTATCCGTCACTATAACCAACAATTTTTCGTATCAAAATTCGCGTACGTTTTCTTCGTCAATCGAACAAAATTTAATATTAAAGTGAAAAAAAAAAAGAAAAATGTTATTTTCACTTAAAAAAAAAAGCCCAAAGCTCAATTAAAAGTTGGAAGGCCAATTTATATTTTCCGAGCGTCAATTTTATTTGCACCGCGTTTGAAACTCTTTTTATCTGCAAACTTCTCTCCCCAAAGCTATTAATCTATCGAGTGCAACCGCACTCAAAGTACCAAAACTATGTTTTACTTCAACTCGGCAGAGCTTTCTGTTTCTTGGCTGTGCAGAAACAAAAATAGTCGCATTGTAATTCTAATAAGGTGATTAAGCACCCTCGAAAGTTAAGCTCGTGAAAGATTTTTCGCGATGGGAGGGGGAGAGCGGTCGTTATGACATCGGGGTGCAAAGGTTGCAGAAAAAAATGCCATTGAATGTGTGTCGAGCTGCGTAAAAGACGGCGCACGTCGAATCAAAAGAAATGTGTTAAAGGGCACGAGCGTTGCAGGGCAAACGCAAATGGAAGAGACTTCACTTTGATGCCGAGGCAGCACTGTAGAAAACGCCGCTCGTGATACGTTTTAAAAGGACGCATGCCTTGAGTTTCGAAACGTTTTGCAGCACAGAAAGTCCCGGCTTTCCGCGTTATAAATTGTCAAGGTTTTTCAACGCTCGGGGTCTTTGTCAGACGCACACACATGTCGCAATTTTCATTCGCTTTGCCCCGTCGAAACAGTTTTTTCGGCTTCGACGCTGTGTTTGCAGATGCTTCATTTCCTTTTTTACATGCTCCCCGCCAGCTTTTATTTCCGTTTATTCAGAGATATCATTTTTTAGATCCATTTTCAAATCCACTTAACTTCTCAAGCCTCCAATTCCAAAAAAAAAAAAAAAATAATCACTTGAACTTGAACTCTGACCGTTTTCCAAAATAACATGAAAACAAAAATATATCAACAATTGAAAACTGGTGCGCTATGGTTTTCTTGATCATCAAATAATTTAAATTTTATAATACATAACATAATAATAAGAATAATAGTTGAACTATCACTTCATTATTCCATTTTTGATATCGATTGTAATTATTCAAGCTTTAAAAGTTATACAGGCCAGGACGACGGAGGTTCATTGAAATTACAGAGACAAAACCAGATAACAAATGTTTTATTTTCAATATAGAACATGACAGACACTTATTGAATGGATATTGATTCTTTTGCCAAAGTCTAACAATGAGAATGAAATTTTCAGATGTAAAAACTTCACAGCTACCAAACGGATCGGCACGTCTGGAAATCCGACGACTGTGAGATTGCCTCATGCGCATCCTGACACATTTAGACAAGTTCTGCACTACATCTACACCAGTGAGGTACGTGTTTTACCATGTATGAAATATAGAACAATAACATATTTATTAAAAATATATACCCAATTTTACATGTTTCATTTCAAAAAGATTTATTATCAAAGTATGAGTTTCTACAATTTTATTTCTTTTTTTAATAATGTCTGTGGATGACATTATTTCATCTCAAGTTCGTAATTGGTAAAAAATATTATAAAATTATAACTTTTTTCACAATTCATTATGAAACTTGTTACAACTTTGTCAATTCAATAAAGTTGGAGTTAAACTTTAACGAACTTTATAAAGAATGCAAATTTCATAAATAACAGAAGCGCAGAATTGTGTAATGATTGTACGATCAATATTGCAACAGAAGAACATTAACTGCTGAAAAGCGACGATACAACGACCGCATTCATACATCAGCCAAGCCACAGACAGCCTTTTGTTGCAATTAAGCCAAAATTATGTTATCGCGAGTCGTCGTTACGCTTCATGAATTTATATCAGACTCGCGCAATAATTGTATAGTAATTGTTTCAAAAATTACATCATTCGTCGCATTGGAGTGAATACACCATCTAAAGAACAAAACCAACTTTCATTTCTTTTTTCATCAAATAAAACAAATCAATAGCAACACAACGCTAACGTTTCAAGTCAATTTATATTTATATATTTTTTTATGGATGAATAAATAATCAATTAATGAATATTGCATAGTGAAAGATTGAACCATTTTTTTTTTGTCTTTGAAGAAAGACCGATTTAACTTCAAGTGTTAAAATTAACGAGTGTTTGAAATTGCGTCGTAGATTATGTTGCAAGACAGTGGAATTTTTGAAATGCTGGGTCTGGCGCATGAATTAGGCATTGAAGAACTATGGAGAAGCTGCGAGGAACACGTATCCGCAACCCTAAGTCCGGATAATGCGTGCGCCCTTCTCACGGCCGCACTTCAGGCGCAGGACAGAGTGCCAGGCAAGTACAAATAATTATCTTCGTTACATTCATCTTCCGCGACGTATGTTTCACAAGGGCTTCGTGATCAAATTCATGTGACATCGCACGAAAGCACAAAACGTCCCGACAGGCTTCTCCTCTCTCTCTCTCTCTCTGCTGTAAATTTCTTACACCTTGCGACTTGAAAACACTTTTCAATTGTGTTATAATTCTCTCACTTAGTCACACATCTAGAAAAACAGTCATTTTTACTCGAACTAAAATATTTGAAATTCAAAGTCAATTTTAATTTTTTATTTATTATAATTACTATTTAATTTATTTTTTTAAACGTAAAATTTGGAGAAATATTTTTGAACATGATATAAGATTTTTTATTATCTTGATGAATCTTGTTGCATATATATGCATACAATAGAAATCCAGAGACAACAATCCATGATTCACAAGTCCATAAAAATCTCATTCACCTCTAAATATAACTATTCTCAACGTCATTAGAATAATTCATGTATAATTTATTTTTTTTTTATAAAAAAAATCATGCCATCATATAATGAAGATGAATGTGAAATGTCTTGGTTTGGTATACGTACTTCCTTAGGTCAATTTTCTATTTGTATTTTGGTTGTGTAGCTTTGTAACATTGTTATCAATTTTGATAAAAATCTTGAAATAAATATTATAATCAAAATATTGCACGAACTTTTTGATGACATTAAAAAATAATAATTTAGAACTTTTTGGACTTCTAAAAGTCATGAATTTAATTACAAAAAAAAAAGCCAAATGAATAACAACAAGCTTAGTAAGAAAATTTGTTTGTAATTTCCATAACTCTTATACAATATACACAAAATACTTAGTTTGCAAAACTGCAGTACAATTAATTGTAAGTCTTACAAACGAAACCAAAGAATCATCTTGAGGATGTCAGAGTGATCCTTGAATGACACTGTTTCCATCGAACCAATTGTCGATTGTCCTGACGAGAATGTAAATTGACAGTCGAAGTATACAAACGGCGACACAAGCATTGATCGTGTTGACAATAACACGCTGACGATCGCCGGCTTGTAGGTTAGGTTGAGCCCTCAATTGCCGCTGGGGTTGGTGTTTTGTATGAGAGTGATGTTGTCACCTTTGAGCATGATACGCCCAAGCGGTTTGCGCGTGTCCGTCTTCACATGGTACTCCTCCGCATCGTCCAGCACCAGGTTCATGTACTCGTCAAAGCCGACGATGTGTCCCTCGATCCGTAGGGTTATGTTCTCAAATAGCCAGACTTGCACCCGCGAACGGTTTTGCAGATACCGGAAGATCAGGTTGATGGGCTGCACCATCACCTTCTGCACCTTCTGTGGCCCTTTGTACGACATGATGTTTTTGATGGTTACAAAGTAAAAGTCTATCAATCAATTTGTTTTCAAATACGACGCGATCACGCTGTTGCTGTGAAATTGGTTCCGAGTTTTTGCCAGTGGTGCCAACTTAATGGAACTAGAATGTCACTATTCTATTCAAATAATATCGCTATTCACATTCAAATCGATGTTTCAAACAAAATTTTCTTGTTTCAGAATAACGTTGTCAATTGTCTTTTGCTTTTTGTTGCAATTGTCAAAATATTGTTGAAAACATACCTATAATACATTATAGAATAGTTATCATGCACAATCTGTTTTTATTCACAAAAAATTAATGAAAATTATATTGTTTAAAAATGTCAGATGTTAAATATCAATAAAAACTGTCCCATTTCACAAAATGAGTCAGTTTTCAATGCAATTCCGAAACGAAATAGTTTACAACAATATTATGAAATAAGACAATAGCGGTAGTTTCAACGGTATTATTTTGAAACGAGACCAGTTTCTATCGATATTTTAGAGTAGGGCACACACGCTTTGTAAGTCAAGCTACCGAAATGTTTTTTATGAATTTATATTTTCAGGTGGCGAAGGAGCTTGTTCATCATTCATAGAGAGATGTTTTGCTTTCATCGAAGAAAATGCTGTAGACACTGTAAAAACTTCTGCATTTTCTCATCTTCCCAAGGATGCTCTTGTAAAACTCATATCATCAGATTATTTAGGATTAGAAGAAGAGGATGTATGGCGAGCAGTCCTCAACTGGGCAAAGCATCAAGTATGTAATTTCATCTGATAAATATGTTTGTTAAACAAAATGATTTATATTATTATTTTATGTTCATTTGTTGCGTCATAATTTTTATTGTCATTACATTAATGTGTCAAAATCTGATTAAATTGTATTTTTTAGGCTGGCGTTACTCAACCAACTCAACACTGGACAGAAGAAGAACGGGCTCGGGTGTGTCAGCACTTGGCTGGCGTTATCAATCATGTTCGACTACTTTTAATCGACAGCCAAGTTTTTGCAGAAGAAGTGGAACCCACTGGAGCAGTCCCAATTGAAATGTCCCTGGAAAGGTATATGAAACAAACCATTCATTAACAGAATGATGATGTTGATCTAACAAAATTGTGATAACTATTTTATTTGATTGATAATAATCAATTTGTCATCCAGATACAGATTTGCAGCTCTGCCCAGCAAATATTCAGAAGTCTGTGCTGACAAACGACTGCAACCTCGAGTTAACCCGTTCTTATTTTCGGGCTCGCAAATATTGTCCAGAGACAAGATGGGATACCAACGATTACTCAATCAGTGGTACGGAGTTCCTAAACAGATTTGGAAATTAGTTTACAGGTAATCGAAAACGTATAAACAAATTTTGAACCAACTTTAGTTTATAAATTAATTGATAGTTTTTATTGTTTTCAGAGCTTCAACGCACGGATATTCAGCGGCTGCATTTCATCGACACTGCGACAATGTTTCTCCTACGTTTGTTATAGTTTTAGTGAGTATGCCAGTTGAGAATCACGTCTCATATAGATTTCATTTTGTAACAATATTTAATTGTTATTTATTATTATAACTCACCAGTTTTTTTATAAAACTTGTGCAGGGCATGAGCGGAGAAATATGTGGTGGATTTAGCGACGTGCCTTGGGGTAAGGCAAACACCAAGAGCCACTACTCTTCGTCCGAAAAATCTTTCTTGTTTACTTTGACAAATAATCAAGACATGCCCCCAACTAAGTACGACATAGTCAAGAAGCCGTTTGCAATTTGTCATCATCCAGAGTAAGATTAATTGATTCTCTTTTTTTTACTGTTTATATTTTTTTTGCCTATTTTTTTAAATTCATTATTTATTATTATATTTTCATCCTTTTAGTATTGGACCTATTTTCGGCGCAGGAGCAGATCTTCTTATTTCCAGCAACTGCAACGTGAATGTGGAGAGTTACAGTAATTTGCCCCACAGCTACGATGGCGAAAACGCTTCCAACTCAATCCTGATGGGAGATTATTACTTTTCCGTCGTTGACTACGAAGTTTTTGCTCCATGCCTTTCAATGTCAAAAGCTAATCATTAAGAAAACAGTATTAAATTGTGTAAAAAGTGAGATTTAAAATTGAAACACAATGCATTGCAAATATTTGACAATTATCCTAAGGTTATAGGACTGATTAAAACAAATTTTATTTTGCATTTTTGTATAATTGTTAATTATGACCACACTGTTATTTGTGTGTATCAAACAAAAAATACAATCACAGATCTTGCGAAGATATGTTACAGTACAACCTATCCAGTATTTACACACATATAAATATCAATAAAGTAATCCTATATATAGAGGCACTGTTTTTTTTTTAATTTTGATATCACAAAGCTCAGCTGTTATTTATTTTTATCCAAAATCGAGTCTGGCGGTTTTTCCTCGTTAGATTCTTCCCTTTTTTGTGAATCTTGTAACTGTTTCTTTTTCAACATCTGACCACTCGTGAAACCTGAAATGTTACATTATTCAATTCTTTAGGACATAAATATTAACTGCATTTTGATGACATTGAAATAAAACGTTGTATGATTGACAGTTCTGAATAACTCTTATTGATTGACCGTCTTTATTTGTGCAATTTGAATGTTCCGTACACGTAATTTATTCATAAAGCAGATGAAGAGTCAGAATTGATATGTTCAACGATTTTGTGTTACATTAATAAATCGATATCACGTATCCTTGATTCATGTCGGTCAAATTGAGGATTCCATTGACACAAATTTCAACGTCATCATAATGTTCAAGTCCTATTGACGACATTATTCCACAGCTCTTTCATATGGAATGATGACGTTTTTATTTATCGTTAATTATACAAATTAATTCAACTCAATCCATAAGATAAATTCAAGTTAGCTAATTTATACTATATATGAATCCCTTACACATAATAACTTTGATAATATTATAACTTCGGACAAAATAACTTGGACAAATATAACATTTTTGCCCTGTACCACGGTACAAAAAACACCGTTCGCAACGCGAGCGCTTGTGCCCGCATTACGAAATATACTATTTCGTCCCTCGAAACAAGACGTAAAGTGAGACTTTTTGGCTTTAGGGTCAAAAAGTAAGGACTAGGACCGAAAAGAAGGGCCTAGGGCCGAAAAGTAAAAATAATTTTGTCCTAAAATAATTATTTTTATTAATATTTTCCAATTTTTATGACTTACTATGGCAAAAAATACTGTGTGCACCTCGCCTTCGGCTCGGGGCCATTGCAACTTTGCCCTCGGGTCCAAAATTACCTACTTTACGCCCTTGGTACGCAAATAACTATTGACAAAAATATTATGAAAATGGTTTTCATCAATTTCTTTTATTTGTATCTTTTTAGGTTTGACTCAGCGATTCTTGAATATCTTCAATATTCGAGATATTGTTAAAACTTACAATAAAAAAGTGGCTCTGAAAGAAATTTGCCAAGAATATTTAAAATGTGATCTTAGTATACAATAAAAAAGTTATTTTGTCCGGAAGATATTTTTTTTCGAGTTATTTTGTTCAAGTTATTCCGTCTGGTTACCATTATACATACCTAATATTCCTCCACAAGCAGCAGATAGACCCCCTAGCTTGATACCAGCAATAAGACCAATGGGGCCACCCATGCAAGCGCCGAGCACAGCTCCAGCAAGAGGATATGTCATTGTTTTATACTTTAATGCTTTTTGTAAAAATCTCTCTGATTCATGGACGTTAACTTGCGTCTCTTCGACATTTGTTTCTATTCTTTCCACGTGTTCTCTTTGATCCTGAAAACAAAGAGAATAAATTTCTAATATCTAAAACTGCGAATCGCCTAAAAAGTAGTAAAATAAAAGAACTCACAAAAATAGAAACGTAAAAAAATATGCAAATAATTGTTATCTTTGTTGAAAAATTATCAGACAAGAGGTTGTAACAAACAGAAAAATAATTTGTTGAGCAAAAACTCGACGTACTGTGACTACTTGATTGAAATCTACATATAATTGATGCAATTGCTCCAAATCTTGGTGCAAGTTGTTCCAAGCATGAAGACAAGCTTGTTGTCTCTCCAGGTCTTCTTCACAAAGCTGTTCATAATGATTCGTCGTCGCGTCATCAAGCGGGTTGTATTCGAAGTCATCTTGTTGACTAACCGATGGCTTTTCAAGAGGCAACTCGAACTCCAACTCTGCGAATCACACAATTCACATGCATCTTTCAAAATTACTTCAATCACGAAACCTACATTCAATATGTGCATATAATTTCACAATCATGTTAATTAATTTGTCAATTTAAGACAACTCAAAATTCAGGTCAGAAATGTTGACATCATTATCGATTGATGATTTTATCATCATACCCAGATATTCTTTTATTGCCTGGATGGTACTTGTTCTAGATTGGGTTGTTAGTTTGTCAAAGACCGCAATATCGTTATCTGAAACCTGACTCCTCAAAATATCCATGTCGTGCAGTAGTTGTTTGAGTTGTTTGACAATTCTGGATGCGTTCACCTGTTCTTTGTATACTTGATCCCAGTCTTTCAAAGACCTGAACTGCAAAATTAAACTTTTATTAGTTATCAAAGTAAGATATCGAATAATTCACGAATAATAACATTTATATATTGATTCATATTTGTCAATGAATTAAAATCAGTTTGATTACCAACTTTGTTTATATTGTTTTTATGTTTTTTCAGGAGATCCAAATGGTGAGGTATTGCAACATCATTGAATTTGCTGATAGGCAATTCGAGTCGTTTTATTGACTGTTTTGTTCCGTTCGCAGTTGTCATTGCGAATTATCTTTGAGAACAATGTCGTTGCAACATTCAAAACTTGTCACTTTCTCTATTTCCTGTTCAACCTTTTGATCATTTGTTTGCTGTCACATATAAATCTGTTTTCAGCTACAAAGATATCTACACGGGATTTGTTTATAAGAAACTTTGAAAACAACGTCAGCTGTTTACGTGCGCGATTTGACATTACCATCAAGGATCACAAAGTGCACACAAAAACCACACTTTTTCACTAGCGCCATCTGCAATTTGCAGACAATAAGATACAGAAAGAATAACTGACGCATGCGCAGTGCTACCACTGAGATTAGTAAACAGCGGAATAATTTCTTATTATAAATAAAATAAATAAATTTGTTCTCTAAATCTTTTAATGAATTTGAATCTAAAAATAAAAGCAAATTCTATTTATTGCAAGCAAAATATTCTTTTATAAATGAATTATAGGAAAAAAATGGAAATGCACGTCTATTTATGAAAGCATAAAAATTCTTTTATTTCGTTGATTTGTTAACAAAACATCACATAATCTCTTATTAATATCATAGTAATTTTTTTCAACTCAACAAACTTTTCCTTTCTTTATTGACATTCTTCTTGCGTATTCTATTGATATGTTTCTTCAGTTTGCCTGAATTTTTTAAATCTTCATATTGAGATACCAACTCCAGTATTTTCTTTTCAGCTGCAAAATAAATTATTATTATTATTAATTAAATAAAATTCAAACTTATCATGTATCATTACTTGACCCTTGTATTCTTTTGTATCAAATCAACTGCACTTACATTTTTTTATTATAACAGGTTTTTGGCCGCTCTTCAAAGCCTCCTTGATTTCTTTCTTCTCTTCTTTCGTCTTTTCTTCCTTCATTTCTTTTCTCTCCTTTTCTCTCAATTTGTTTTCTAGTCTTTGAATGAGGAACTTGATTTTTTGTATGTCTTCCGGGTTTTCAGTCTTTTTCAATTCTTGTTGCAACTTTTTGATGTCGTTCTTCTGCACATCAGTTATAAAGCTGTAGGCGTTTTTGAATGCGGTCTCGTTGAAGGTGCCACAAGAAGAGTCAAAACGAGGATCTCTCACAGCATTCTTTTTTGTATGAACAATTTCACGGAATCTCGAGACTGGTTTCTTCGCGCTCATTTCTACCGGACGATTTTTATTTTCACGCTTGAATTCAGTTATCTTTCTTCTAGCATCTTTTTTACCATTCTTAAACATTGTTGCATTGTAAGCTTTCGTGCCTATTTTTTCTTTCAACTTTTGTAACTCCTCGAAGCTCATTTTCGACAACTCATCCCTGATCTCAGTCTACAAAGTAAAATTTATTAATTATTTGATTCAAGTATGTTTTTTTGTTAATAAATAATTAGAATTCACACATGACATTAAAAAATAAATACAAGACACATTTTTTCATTTATATGCATATTCCTTACCCGACTTTTATCTTCAATTAAGAATTCTGTTTCACTTGTATCCATTGTTACAATATAAATTGTTAATTAAACAAACTATAAAAACAAAACACTTGACACCCCAGTAAGGTAAACTTTTGTTCAAAATTTTAGGTTAGGACTAGTTACCAGGACAATACACTAGTAGGGCTCTACATCAAAATCCAGAAAGACCGAACTGCCTAACCTATCAAAATACGTAAAATCGGAACACCGAAACGCCGGAACGCCGTAAACAGAACGGAGCGAATGTTCAAAACATCTAAATTTGTCGACCATAAAAGTCAGACTGCCTAAAT
>JAPYZS010001087.1:0-20723 GCA_030522925.1 Trissolcus japonicus | reverse complement strand
AACACTCGAATTGATTCGGATAAACTGCATACATACGTCCAACTGCAGAAGCTCGTCTCACTATTGGCTTATCAGGGCCAACACAGACTCCTTGTCTACATTTCCATTATTTTCATGTTGCATTCCACGTACAATAGTTGGGAACTTCAGACTATAGTAATGTCTTAGCAAAGTCGTCGGTTTAGGACTTAGCAAATCAATGCTAACTATTTTCTAGATGGATAGTTAAATGTACTACAGGTGGAAAACGTTCGTGCAGTGGAAAATGCAAGTGTCGACATATTGCTTCGTTACTGCTGATATTTCGCCCAGCTTGACATAGGCTGGAATGTACCCATGAACATGTGGATGTAACCAGTGTTCTATTACCGCCGATGTCTGAGTTTTCTCTTGTTTTTGCATTAGAAATCTCAGTTTGAATGGTGTAAAAATCAAAATAAATTAAATGATGAAAAAAATAGAATGAATTAGTTAATTAATGAATTTTTTGTTAATTAATTTTTAAAAATATTAATCTTGACCAGGCCCTAGCCAGGTCCTCACCGGGCCCTGGTCGGGTTAAATTAGATTTCCAGCTGGACCTGATGGGACGCCAAGTGTGACGCTCATACATATTGCCATCCTAGGATCCTATATGTCGAATCCTTATCTGGTCGCAAATTGTCTGGTCAGGCCTAGTTTCAGCCCGATCGAAATTTCTACTTGGGTGAATGTATATGAGTATATCATACACATATTTATAACATACACAGCTTGAACTGCGTTCACCACTGCGAATTCCAGTGGTGAGCACCACGCTTTGGTCCCGGTCTGGAGCTGTATTCAGCTCTGCGTTAGAAAACAAAAATCATAGATTTGACAGCGATCATTAATGTCTCGCCTGCAAAACAAACAAAGACTGCTATCAGCGCTGTGCAGGAAATATCAATCGGTTTTTTTAGTACGAATACTAAACTAGATGAAATAATGAAAAAAAACTTATTCTTCTAAATGAATTTCCTATTACACGGTTCAAAATGAATATTTGCACTAAAACTTTCTGCGTTATTTCGATGTAAAAGCCATTTTTAAAATTGTTCAAAATAATTAATGCATTAATCCTAACTGACTTTGTTGATCACAATCTGTAAAGAAGAAAAATATTTGTTTTTATAACATATAAACTGATAAATTTCTGTATAATAATATCTCATTACTAATTTAAATCTTTTATTACATAAGATTTCCTTATCTATAAGTTTACCTTTTAACTATGGGCAAGAGAACTTTCTAGAATTTGTTACAAAAACATTATCCTTTTTTTTGTTGAAAATTTCCATGATGCTTTCTTCTTCCCCGCGCAGAATACACAGAGTGTTGCAAACAACCTGTATTACTTAAACATACACATACCCTTAGAGCTGTACATTTTAGTAGTACAGGTGAATTCATACTACTTGTAAGGGAAAGGATTGTATATTGGGACAATTTGTCTTTAACCTTATTATTAACAGACTAGGAGAGAGGCGCGCGCCACATAGTCATTCGTAATTTTGCAGTTTTTAACACATTCTCAGCAGTCAAAAAAATATTAAACTGTCAAAAAATAAAAGTTGGACATGCGAACTTTGCCAAAGGTCCAACCCGCGGCCAACTTCCACCTTTCATTAACTTTTTAAAGATGGATTACATTAAAATTACAAAAGTTATCACCTATATCTAACTTGAAGAATTTTACTACATTAAATTAATCTCGATTGGGAAAAAGGTCGGCTCTATTATTTTAGTTATTAATTTACGAAAAATTGCACTTCGTCCCAAGGGACCCGATTCAGGCTTTCCCTTGGGACACCAAGTCGTGCAGGTTGGGACACAGTGAAAAACACCCTGAATAATATATTGATCAAATTTATCATAATAAAAACACAAATTAGCGACAAAATTGAAAAAAATAATCATCAAAAATAAGTTAAATACAGTTTAGTATTGCAAAGAGAAAAATTAAATTGAGTTTGAGGTTGAGATATAAACATTTGCATATTTTACCCTTGAATGTTCGTGTCATCTTTCAATTTTGTAACAAAATTATTAATGGTAAACTGCAGCAATTGCGATGTATAAATGTTATTGTTTTCATTGTTAGCTCACTCAAATTGTGGATATCATGGCGTGGCCCATGGTACAAACATGTGTTTTTTTTCTATTAATTTCATTATTACTCAAACAATACAACGTCTTCACCAAGTAACATAATACAAGTTTTATCACTGACAAAAACGTACCTTCAATTAATTTAAAATTTCATTGAATATCATTAGCTGGATGTTCGAAATTGAAATTTGAATGAATGTGTCAAAAGTCCGTTTTAGGTACCGAAAATCAGTTTTTTCAAATAACTTTTTAATTATATAATGAAGATTATGATTAATGAACTGTTTAAAACTTGAATTCCATAATTATTACTGACATTATCTTTGATACATATCAGTTTTTTTTGAAAATTTATCTAATTTCTATTTTTAATTAGCATGCCCTAAGGTACAAGCTGTTCCAAGGTACAAGCTTTTCCCGTATATATTCTTGCTCAATTTTATACGAGAGAGTTCATTTTAATTCATATATACCTTTCTACATTTTTCGTTCAACTTTTTTTTATAAACGTTCTGTTAAATTTTGCGTTTCTATTTGTATAACGATTTGTTTTATTTTTTGATTGCTGGATGCAGTTACTAACTTTGTAAAGCAAATTAAAGAATCGATTTGACTTTCTTTTGTTTTACGTTTTCAGATTTCATTTTATTCGTGTGGAAAGAATTGGTTATAATTTGCACTAAAATAATAACTTCACTGAGATGGTTGTATAAGCTTATATAAAAAATGAATAATATTAAATCACTCGGGAAACACTGGGAAATGCACGCACAATATTCGAGAATAATTACTGGATTTACATTTAAAAATCTTTCTCTCATTCCACTGCTATTTCTGCATTTAGAAGAGATTTACAATGTTTGTCGACACACCGTACTATTTATTATTACAAACATATTTCGAATTGAAACAGTGAACCTTTTTTTTTTCGAATACGTGGTCACACAGGATATTCACAATAGAGAGTGCAGCATCAATATCATTCTCGACTGGGCGTAATCAGATTACGAAAATGAAATTGAACTAAGTCGATAAATGTACTGCAAAGTGAAGACTGGCAAGTTTAGCTTCGAAATTGAAAAGACTTCTTGAGCTTTGAGGTTGACGACGGAATAATACACAAGACACGTCGGCGAGTATGTTGTGAACGTTTGTTTGTTTTGAATTAACAATAATTGCATTATTGTTGCAACTTCATAACATAGCTTAGGTGTGCGCATTACCTCTATTTCAATAGTGGTTTGTAATTGCTTGAAGTGGATGTGTTGAATCAAAGCAAAGAATGAGTTTACCCGCGGTAGGTTAATTATATCGTACAATTCAGGAGCTAACAAAGTATCTATTGCTGACAGACAGTTGATATTTTCTATTTTCTGCAAGATGAACTTCGCAATCTCACTCAAAGAGGACCAAACAGATTAACTGCAAAAAGTTGTATAGTACTATCGACAGTTGTGCGGTAGCGGGGTAGAGTGCGGTGTGGGCAGACTTGTGGATGGGTACTCAAGATGCTACGGCACGTCGAGCCCCTTCATATAGCTTCAATAATCAACTGCATACCACACTGTTACCAGCGTCATAGTGTTACGTTCGCCTCTAGCATATGAATGTTGTCTGTCGGGCACAAGAAGGTGTTTTGTACTATCGCGTCGATGCAGTGTGAGCATCCTCTGGCTTATATGAGGCAATACCATGCACCCGGTGGCCACAACTATAGATAAATAACCGCAAAAGTACCAGATATAACCCGATGGCAAAAATCAAGAACCAACGTGCAAACTAGGTGAATTGAATCCATTGCTGTTTATGATGCAGAGCAAAAATTACGTCACTTTAAAAAAAAATTTACACGTGATATACAATTAACATCTTACAAAAATTTTGATGAAATACTTAAGGAAAAATCTCCCGAAACTTTCCTCATTATGGTTGTTATCGAACTTGTTAATTCATTTCAGTTTAGCAGTAAATTCAGTTCAGCTTGAAACTTTCAACTTTTTTATGACTTTGATTTTAACGTTTTTAAATTACATCCCCAACACCTTTGATTTAAAAGTTACTGTTACCATGATAAAATTAGTTGATAATTCAAAAGTCTGCAAAAATTTTATATTAACAGCAAAATGATCAGATAAAAAATCAATGTACTGATGTATTTTGAAACTCATGATTGCAAATCACGGTTTCATTTAATGCACATAACATTGGAAATCATATGGGAATTAACTCGAGTACGTTATTCATCTATATAGAAATTCATGCGATTATGAATTATTTATTTTGTTTACCAATAGACAAGTTGTTTCGCATGAAGAGGTATGACATCAAGACGATGTAGTCGTTCCGAACATTCTTGATGTAAAACATATATTGACAATGATTACAAATTGAAAAATGTGTAAACAAGTGACATAGATCTCTGCTTAAAGTGTATATTTTTCATTTTGTGTCACAAAAATCTCAAAATCTTTTTAACATTTGTGTTTCGAGGAAGTTATCTGTTGGTGGAGTAAAACAAGGCAAAAGATAATAACAAAATCTTCGTATAGTTGAATTCTACACAGTAAAATTATATTTAACGGCTGCATTTAATTTGAGTTATTGGAAAATATTTCAACGGCGATGAACTTACTTTAAATAAGAAACAGCAGTTCAATCATTTGTCCGTAGAATACTTCACAGCGATATTACATGCTGAAACGATTAATTTAGTTCTTTTTAATTAAATCCGACCCTTGTAAATTTATTTGAAAATGCAACAGTATTCGCTAAAACGCTGCAGGCTTATCGAAATGAAGATAGCTTTGTATCCGGTGTCTCGCAGGAACCAATATTTGAATGTAGTTTTCATTGGTAATCAAACAAAGGGTGTCTACATACCATGTTTGCTAGACGAGCGTAATTCAATTTTTACATGGGATATCGATGTTTATATGTTTGTCTACAGTCAACTACATCAGAAGATGCAAAAATTAATTCATACTAGTTTGGCTGACGACGCCTTTTTCATTTTTATACCCACCCATCATACCAAACTCTAACTCGTCTGAATAAATATAACTTCACTTCGCGTTTCTAAAATATTAACTGTCAAGAGAAAAAATATTCATTTTTCTGCATATAACTACGATATGAAATATGATAAGATTCAAGTAATCAGGGACATCGGAACATTACATTCCTCAAGTGCAAATGTGAAAATCGATTTGAATGAGTTTTTCGTTTATTTCTAATGATTAAGTCGAATTGAAAGTACTATAACCAGGGAAATAAAGAACAATAAGGTAGTGTGAATGAAGGTAGAATGAAGGAGAGATAAGGATGAAGATTGAAACGACTGTATGGAAATGGCGGATATAAAAAGTGGAATTGAAAAAAGGGTCATAAAAAATAGTAAAATGATAATGAGAAAAAGAAAATTGTCGAATGAGCGTAGTCAAATGAATATGCCATACTCGCGATGATCGAAAGAAGATGAGGAATAACTGTTATGACAAAATATGGAATAAGATTTATCTGCACTTGTTAAATGTTAAATTGCAAATGTGGAACAACTAAAAAAGACATTTCTTTCTAAAAAAGACAAATTTTCTTATTTGAAAATCCGTTTAAAATGTGTTTCAGAAAAATTATTGCGCGAAAAACGATTGAAAATTATTCCTGATATATGAAAGTCTATCTTATTGTACTGTATGATAAAGTGACAGTAAAAGCGTAAGAGACGGAGAGAGTGAGAGAGAGGGGGGGGAGGTCTACAGAAAAAAATATGGAGTATCTTTCAGACGATTCATATAAGATAAAAATCTTGACGAAATACAGCCGAGCTTGTAGTAACAACTTCAAAGAGCAATCGTTATATTTTACGTCCAGAAAAGCTGCCTTGCTGCGTAGTAAAAGCACTAATGTTGGGGTAAAAAAGGACGAAGTAAGCGAGTGAGACGTTGGTCGAAGAGTGCAAGAGAATCGCTGACATAAGGTGACCCACTTCCTCACAAATCATCATTCACGATATTACATTTCAGTTGTAATGAGGCAATGATTAGCTTTCGCAAGATTCTAATTTGTTATTTTTAATTGCCATGGTTTCCACAGACCCCCGATTATTAGTGTGGTGTCTACCATTCAAATCCTACTCATTGCAAAATGTAAACAAAAATCACACCTTTCTGAATTTTATTTCATTTTCTTTTCGCAAAACACTTTCCGCATTACACTCCGCAAAACAATTAGTGACCCCCACCCCATAAATTTTGAATTTTTTAACTCATATCTTTGGGTCATATTTTTGACCCACTTCATCGAAAAAAAGTTTTCTTTACACCAAATTAAAGCTTAGGACCTTAAGTTTGACGTTCTTTGTTGGACAAAATTTTAACATCGCAACAGATAGCATTGCTGTCCTGTGTTTCGCTGAAAGAAATTTTGCAAACTTTGAATCACTATAACAACTACAATAGCCTGTAGACACGTAAATGCAAATTTGAGTTTTGAAACATTTGAAAGTTATAGACATTTCCAAGAAACTGACTTTTTGAGTCGTTTGTCTATAGCATTGAATAGTTTCAAGAAAAATGATTAACTTTCATTCAAATTGAAGCTGAAAACATCAGCTTTTCAAATTTTATGCTGGGAATGTTTTTTTTTTACAACTGAAAAATTAACGCAAAAGTAAACATACTCAAATTTTAGGGTGGGCGCTAATTGTTTTGAGGAGTGTATTTTTGACAATAGACCAATTTGATATTTGTCCAATTTTATTTGTATTTTAAATTTAATTTCAGTTTTAATAGTTTCTAGTGATGTGCTTTTAAAATTGAGTTTTTATCAAATTTTCTTTGCTGAATTATTGTATTTACGTAGAATTTCCTTCAATTTTGGTTACAATTTATCGTTGCTATCTAAATTTGACTAAGTTTCTATTGAAGGCAATCTAAACATGTGTCCTAAACAGGATTTGACCTCCGTCGAGCGGTACACTTTCGACAAATTTGGTCCAAGTAATCAGAAGACTTAGTCAATTTCTGAAACAATTAAACTGCTCGTACTTATCACGATATCAACTTTAACAAAAGCAAATTTGATAAAAAAATAAAATAAAATCGATACAACTAAACTGCCTCGATAAGGATATAAATATAGATTGAATTCTGTGTTAGAAAAATTCTTACAATCCATGTAGAAAAGTTGATGGTTTCCCATACTACACCATTGGATCAAGCATGACTCAACATTGGTTGACAAAATGACAAAAAATTGATTGACCGCGTAATGAAATTCATTTTGCATAATGAAATTAGTTTTGTTATTTGTTCCTATTTGTTTTTTATTTGTTTTATTTTTATGAAACGGAATAAGTTTGTTAGCCAACCAACGGGTATTCGCCGTTTGAAGGTCAGATGTTAACTATTGGGCCTTTTGCTAACCATTTGTTTCCCAACGGTCTGTTCAGATAAGAGCCAAGTCAGACACCGAATCATTGTCAACCAATGTTGAACCATGCTTGTGATCCGATGGTGAAGTGTGGGCAACGATCAACTTTTCTACATGGGTTGTAAAAGACTTATTTATGGGCCACACGAAATTGATGTTACATTTCGAATCAAAACCAAACGTAATAGATTGTAGAAAAATAACATCGTTATTTTTGCAATGCTATAAATATTCTCTAAAAGTTTGGTGCCAAGTTTGATTATTTGCCTAAGGTGAAAATTGAGCTTCCGCTGCTGTAATGCATGTTTTCGATGAAAACATACAGTTTTGCTAAGAAATTGCTTTGGCATTATGGCATCTTGAGCTGTGCACAAAATGAGAGATATAACTGTAGGAAATGATTACAAATGAAGCCATCTCGGTTCGTCCAAGTCAGGTGGAAACTCCGTTGTCAGTGTAACAAAGTAAGAAGAATTGAAGATTCTTAAAATGCATATTTACAACAGTGTGAAATTAGAATAGATAAGTCTTCCAAATACAGACGTAATTATGTTGGACATTGGTTCAGTGGTATTGACGTTGTTCAACACCGTCGTACCAACATTAGGTAAACGTTGGGAAGTGATAATTCACCAACGTTATGTGCCAATGTTGTCCCAACGTCATTTGTCAACGTTGACTTTACGTCAGACACTCGTTATTTTTTTGTTAACCAAATAATTTTATATTTCACTTCTATTATTAACAATTAATTTATTGATATTACATTGATTGTGTTGTAGTAATGATTTTTAATTATTGTGGAAAGTTGATTTTACTCTCAAGTCGGTTTACTTTTTTCGTCGTTGTCTTATAATCGAACCTTTACCCTAGAAGGAGTAGTCTATGCCACTGTAAATCTTGTTGAAATGACCCACCAAAATGAACCACTCACTTATCAATTGAATTTTGTTTTAAATTGTATATGTAATGCCCGTTTATTTATCATTATATTATTTTTATTTGGAGTTTTTACGAAATTCAATTTAGTAATGATAGTTTATTAAGATTTTTTCAATTGAATTCTGTATGTATTAAATTATAATGATAAGTTAGTTTAAATAAAATACATCATAAACAAAATTTCATAATAGTCAATTTAAATCACAAAAATGAAATAATTTGTTTCAATTTTCAAGTGACGTTTTAATTTTACATTGAATTTATGATGATCGCCGACATTGGAAAACAACGTTGATTAAATTTTGGCGAAAAAACTTATGTTCAACGTTGGCTCCACACGTAGTCTACCAACTTTGGTTCCATGTTGGCTCAAAATTAGCTGCCAACGTTAACTCCCTAACAATCGTCTAGTCTTGTATACACAAGTGAATCAACGTTGATTCAGCGTAGCCTTCTGACGTTGTCCGCTAACGTTGATCCAACGTTGTAAGGATTGTTAGCTAAACATTGGCTGATTCTGCCTAGGCAAGAGAGACATAAGCATCCCGCACTTTTCGTAGTGAAGTTATATAATTTTTGAAAAAAAAAAAAAATTTTCTGCTGCATGTTCCATTCAGTATGTCTTTTTTGTTGAAAAACTTTTTTCATAACTTCATAATTTTATACATTTCATTAAAAACGGAAATAATTAACTATCTTCTGTGGGGAAATACATTTTTCAGAAACTCTGACATCCGCTACAATTGTAATGGGTGCTTTTCCTAATTTAGAGGAAGCAAATCAATTACGTAAATCTGTTTGCGTTGCGATTATGAAATGATGTAGCCGCAGGGGCTATTCGCGAATCTGTGGCCGGTGAAAACCGTCTGCATACGTTGTGGCATCGGTCACGACGAATGTAAATTTATTGTTATTCAATTACTCAATTCGTATCCGCAAAATCTGCACAGACGTTAATAACGTATTATTTTATAGTTGTCTCAAATTTTTGATTACGTATAACTCTTTAAGTGTGCGCTTATCTCATGTTTGTTGCCTATCAAAAACACAAAAAATACTTATAGACTTATGAAATCCACATTTGATGATTATTAAATGTGATAATTTTCCCTTGATTTTATATAAAATTAAGTATCCATCTGCGTCGCTTGTCATTACAATTATAATCATTTTCAATAATTAATTAGTCGTTCTCGAAAATTTTCGGTGTTAAAATGAATGTACAATTTCATTAATTGTAAATAAATATGTTTGACGGAATAGATCGATTACAATGAGTGAATCATTATATTATATTTTTTATCAATTAAAAAATGATCAAAAAATTGTTTGAACTACTTTAAAAAATGTGACGGTGAAATGAAAGCACGAATAAAAAAGCCCCGTCCTTCCTGCCCTCTGCAGTCTTTGTGTGGCAAAATTTATCAATTGTACATACGAATAAAATATAATTCAAAAGTGTGTATGCGAGAAACGCTGGGGAACAAGAAAGCGAGTTTCAACACAAGAATGGAATATAGTTAGAGGGTGTGGGACCTCACGGGGTCGACAAGAGAATGAAGTAGAGTGAAAGACAGAACAAGCTTAATGATGGTGGTTGTGCGCGAGGGAGTATAGGGATGAATGGCGTGCATTCGTCTATCCGCGTATACGCAGTGTCGACTGCACTCGCCATGTCCCCCTCTAAACTCAGTCTAATTTGTTCGCAATTAGATTGAAGCGCCAGGAATTATTCACCGGCTCCAATTGTTGTCGGTGGTTGAACGGAGCCCGCAAATTGTACCTGTCCGAGATTCAAAATTAATGGTATATATATGAAAATACATACGTTCCACCAGGCGAACGCGCTCGAGATGACATACGAATCCGCACTCTCTCGCGCGAATAAATAAATTTCCCCCTGTCCTTTTGCTGCGTTCTCAACCGCATACGGTGTCCAACTAAACCCTAGAAAGATACCAGCACTATCTGGCTAATTATACTGGGAGATCATTTCAATGACATCCAACATCGTTTTAAAATTGTTTTCTAAAATCGTTTACAACATACCGTCTAAAATATTGACATGTAATTCATAAATTATGTACAGTGATTCAGTCCAACAATTTTTTTCAAATTTCAACTTCTTACAATATTCCATGTTCAAAACAGCCAATGCTGTTAACTGCGGCTGTAAACCAAAATCAAAATAGAACGTTTTGCTGCAACGTTTTGTAACAAAACGTTTCATTCCGGTTGGAATAGATGGAGTTGACGTGGAGATATACCAAAAGCCGTTCATTAAATATATTAGAGAGGCGCTGAAGCACGGAAAACCAAGTTAGGAGCTTATAGTTTGCGAATAGTGAAAACTCGTTTTTCCCAACTAATAGACTGAGTGCCATTAACTTTATTCGTAAGGTCTCGACCGGTAATTCATTTTTTAGTTTGAAAGCTTTCTGGTGTCGGCCGATGAAAGTTCTTGATTTTGTGCCGCTCACTTGGTTTGCGATCTTTTCAAACTTGTATATCTCTTAGCTATACAAATCCAAATACGTAACATAAAATAAAAAGACAGTAAAAAGATTAGAAAATGTGGTTTGAACCAGATTTAAGGCGACACCGAATAAGTGTTGAGGTACAAGAAATTTGTTTTAAATTCAAACAGTCTAAATCTCCAAGACCTTTGTGAAGTTTAGCGTTGGTTATTTTGCGAGGGGAGCGAGTTATGAAGTGTGTGCATTGCACCGTGGCATAGTGTGGCGTTATAAACGACTTTTCGTGCGAAGTTTGTCGACATTCATCACGCCAGAAGCATTTTGCTAAACCCGCGAAATTTCGTCTGCCCTTGTCCTTGCTCTTACTCATTTGTCCTCGCAGCAACACTATCAATACAAACAATGGTCCTACTTGCGAAAAACCATTTTTACTCGTCTTATTTCATTTCAATCTTACCTTATCTTCATTCAAAATGCATTATCATCTGTTGGATATATCACTTCAATAAATAATTAAATGTGTTCTTTTATTCAAGGTATGTTTTGTAAACATTATGTCTCACAATAAACTTTCTCTTTATTTTGAATATAAACTTATAAGATCTTCGCTATCTCAGATATAGCGTTTCAACTTACATCCGATTACTGAAAACTCGAACCATTCAAAATCTCTTTGCAACAGGAAACTAAAAGCTTCTTAAAATTCATAAATGTTATTATGAAGATTTTGTTGATACCAATAATTAAAGGGTAGAATTTAGCAATTTTCATTATACTCCTTCAAATCAGCATATTCGCTAGAAAGATAAAAAAATTTCATAACCAATGGGGTTGTCATTGCGGTAAAACGATCTGTTCTCGTAAACTATAGCGGCTGATAAGAAAATCGGCTTACCGTATTTCTAATTTTCTTGCCGGATCGGCAAATATTATGCATATACTGTGAATCTATGTCTTCGCGTAAAATGATGCATCGCCGACCTTCACTGAAGACTGAAACTTGTACTTCGTCAGAAAGGTACAGTAACAAGTCTGTGGCAGCTTCTTACCTACCTTCCTTCCTTCCGTCCTTCCTTCCGGTCACCTTTTCGTCCAAGCAACAATGCATAAACGGAGGACATGCGAGAGAAAACGCTTATTGCTCTACGGTTAAATTTCACGTCACGTAGAATGGATGAGCCAGGCTACGTTACAAAAGTATGCCCGTGGACTTTCGACGGGACGTTTGATTTTCCAGGAAATTTATTTCACATTGGGATGATAAAGTTTTTTTGCTACAATCAAACCTTATTGGATGCATCAATAAAATTATCGGTCTCCGAGAAACTACGTTCGTCTGTGACATAATTCACAAAAAATCTTATCCGTTAATGAATAAACAAAATTTGTCTGCTGGTTTTAACACAAAACATATTGGTATTGATAGATTCCAAACTGGTGGAACCGTGAATCATATTAATTGCCCGAAAGAACATACAGAAAAGACAATAAGATGTGTTAAGTACAAAAGTTGCGGATACAAAAGATGGCATACAAGCCACTGAAATATAAATCATGCAAAATTTATTCGAATTGAAGCGGTCTGCTTAGACCGAATGATTTCCGCGTGAGTAGAGTTATGTAAGGAGTGTCCACTTGAATAAGACGCTGTTAGTCTCGTTACAGAGTACGACGTTGGCTGATGTCCCCTGAGCATAAATCCGATTATCGTTGCACCGCGCGATGAGGCAGCAGGACCGGAGATAGAAAGGAAACAAGAAGAGGAAAAGTGAAGAGTGATTTTACAGTGGGAAAAAGAAAATATCCAAAACGGTATCTATCGCGCAACTTTGAATATAAACCTTGAAGCAGGGGCGCTTCGGTTCGATTTATTTTCGTGTTTGTTCACGCTGGAAAAAGTTTCGCGGTTTGTCAGCACTTTTAGTAGAGATGTCCGACCAGTTGGAGGGGACTATTGGAAACTTGTGCAAAGTGAGTGGGGGCACATCATTTAAATCTCATAAGCCGTCTATGTTCGTTTATATTATTCGGCAAACAGACACATGCTTTAGAGCGCTTGCTTAATTTTTGTATTTATCAAAAATATAATGTAAAAGTAATTAAATTTCTTTATTTATAAATTTTTTATTTTTAAAGATGCCAAAATTAATTCCTAGTTCACAGGAAATGATACATGCAGCAATTATGAATTCCTAATACATTAATCTTCTTATGATAAAAATCCTACGATACTTCATATAAATATATTTTATCAAAAGTTTATCCCCTACGAAAACGATAATGGAGCCGTAACTGAAAACTTTAATCTGAGCAATGTTTAAATATTTAACCTGTTTTAATGCATTAAGTGATTTTAATAGCTCAAAAAAAATTCTTAATATTTGTAGTTTTTCAATACCATTCAATTTTCATGTTCCTTTCGTGCACGTATTCTTCAATCTGTCAGTTGTTAGTAAAATGAACATAAAACCAAAAAATTCAATTAATAACATTAATAATTATGTAACTTGTTTTTGAAGGATGTCACAAAAGTCCGGGAAAACTCACAGGAATAATCTTTTGTGTAAAGATTACTAATTAGTTAAGGGATCTTGGGACGAAAACACAAGAATGTATGCGCAAAATATAAAGTGCAATGAAGTTTCTGCTGCTGCGCACGAAACAATGTATGAGTTTACAATTCGTCGCGAAGTTTTGGGAGAAAATCCATCCACAACAAACCCTACGCATGGCCAGCGGTTTGCTGGAGCTGCACACTTCGCACTGCCCTCAACCACATCAAAGTAACCGTTGGACGAGCTTTGAGCTCGATACGCCGGCTGTCTAGCTTCGTGACACCGCAGGTTCAATATAGTTCGCCTGTTATTACCCGGCTACCATTCAATATCCTTAATTAAATTCGGTAGCTTATTCTCTGTGGTTAATTACGGCTTCGTTCGAACAGAATGAAGCCATGTCATGAACGAGTTTTCTTATTCCGTGCTCGAACGCAGTTGGTGTTGTTCTTGAAAATATTCCGTCTGAATCAAGCAATCTGATAAAAACTTGTATAACGCACAACACAAATCGATTGCCGCGACCCATTTTTAGTTACACCTAATGCGTCTTAACGCGTCATCATCATTTGCTTAACTTACATTATTTACTGCAGTATTAATTTTCATGTAATTTTTTGTATCTTCTTATAGTGCGGGGATGCAATACAATATATTTTTATGTCTTTTTTTTCAATGTACCTTACATTTTTCGTATGAATTTTGAATTCAATTGCGAAATCTGCTTCGCCTGCAGTCACCAACTTTATAGCTTTGCATTTTATATGTTTCGGGTGGATTGTTTTAGTCTATAATTTTGAATTAAATCAAATCATGCATTTGTAATTAAATCTCATTGTTCAACCGGCTATTAAGTCGGAGTAATTGTTAGAAAACTGCAATAGAAATTAATTTTGACTTACAAATGTTTATGTAATTCACATGAATATATGATTAAAGTAAAAAAAATGGTAGTTGTATGGTTGTTGTTATTATTATTATATATGGTAATTATTCAATCTGAATATTGTTCATGTGACATTAAAATCAGGGGATATCTATAAGTCGAATGGCTAAAATCTGTAATTATGGACAGATTTGTTCGATTATTCGTTATTCTAATAATTGTAACCTGTATATTGAAAATCGCTTGTGAGAAAGTATAAAAAATATATTGTTTGTCATCAATTTGTTGATAACTATCAAAAATATGGCTATTTTCGAAACAGTTTTTGAGAATTTGTGGAAACTGATTTAATTTTTTTTACTTTCAAAATAACCAGAAGAACAAGGCAAAGGTTTTGTACTTACGAAATTTTGAAATTTATTGACGAATAAAGTTATTGAGATACTTCCAAAAAATGTCAATGAATGAGCAAAAAATGTAAATTTTTAGAAAATTGTTTATAAATATCGTTACAAGGCATATATCGAAATTCTGTAAGTATATAAAACCTTTGCCTTGTTCTTCTTGTTATTTTAAAATTTGAAAAATTAAAATCGGTTCGAACAGTTTCTCAAACAACTGCTTTGAATATTTGAAAACTCCAAACTAAAAAATGGCACACCATGGTGCCATTCATGGATGCAAATGAAAAAAGAGACTTCAAAGTATAAGAGTATGCAATGACAATATTTTCCAATTTTCTTCAATTTTGACTTGGATGTCCCCTTAAAGAACGTGGTAGATTTAATTATATCACAGCTCGATTAACTTAGAAAGAAATAAATCATCTGAATGAAATACGAGAAATCTTTCGGACAAATAAAAGATCGATGCCTGAGCACATGTGTTTTTTGTACATGTGTACGTATAGCAAAATTTTGTTAGCCCACCTCGTGAAAGCGTGCGTAAAACTGAGCTGCCGTGAATGGTAGGCACTTATTTCAGAAAATGCAAGCTATTCGGATTAAGTATGAAAGCTGAATGAAGTGAAAGAGATAGTCACAGTAACTTAAGAATGAAAAAAGCTCTCTGCAGTAAAATTTCTCTTCTTTAATAAAACAATCGATATTCATCTCCTGAAGAGAAACGAATAGGTAGTTACATTTAGTAGTTATCCTAAGCGATGTCTTCATTTATGATTTCGTTGGCATAATTAAAGAAATCCAATTTTGTTAAAGTTCTGAAGGCCTGTGAAAATGTCTTCTTATTTCCAGCAATGTTTGTCATTTACTTAGGTAGTTTAATTATGATGTGAACTACTCAGCTTTAGTTGCACCACATAGAATGGGTGCAATCCAATCGTCACACAACAAAATTGCAAGCACCTTTTCTGGCCGACTGAATGCCTACATCTATCGATCGATGTTACGTGCCATTGCAAATTTCAGCTTTCAGCTAGATTAAAAATCGGGTTTATGTATCGCTTGAAGCATAAACACCTCGTTTATTTACACATGCCTTCGTCTTCGGAATAATGACTGCGGCTTACGTTTGAGTGAATTCCGAAGAACTTTACTATTCTGACAAATTCAGTTGCAGGCAAAAATCAATGAAGTAAGTTCGCAAAAAACCTCTGTATTGGACATTCATGAATTCAGTCAATTTCTATGTTTTGGAGTATTCATGATAATTCTCAACTTGCCTAATTTTCTGGCGCCAAATAGTTTCTATAAACGTATAGTATATTTCTAAAAATTCGATTAGTGTACCGATCGAAAATGATGCCGAACTATACATATTATTTATCCTCCAATGTAACTCTAATAGGATTTACGTAATACTTCGAACTTGATTCAATTTTCGTAACCTTTTTCCAGTCTAGTTTTTTTCCTTTTCAATTGAATTTTCAGGAGCGATTGGATCGGTGAACGTCACTATATTTCGAATTAAATGTAAATGTTAAGAAATTTTCTGATCTGATCAAATTACCATCATGTAAAACGTAATAATTACAATATTAACCCGTAAAGGACACACTATTTTCAGTCTCCTTGTCTAGCACACGTAATATACATTTTAGTGTCTCTCTTATTGTTGGTACCAATTTGGCACCAATGTGTCCTATAAGGGTTAATCATCCACAGCCGGTACGCGGCATTTATTTGAGTAATTAATACATAATAGGCGTATTCTTTAGAAGATAAACTACTCCTTAGAAAAAATTGCTACCGGGCCCCTGAAGGGCACGCTTTGCAAATGAACTAAGCCCCTTAAGGGCGATTCATCGTCTGTAAGCGGGGCCTTTCTTGGAGGGTGACGCATCGTCCTGTAAACCCCGGTATTTATAAATTATTGTTTGTATGTAAAATAAATAAGTCTAAAAATAATAAGCAATAAAAATGTAATAAATTGTCTATAATAAAATTGAAAATCAAATAAAAAAAGGAAACGATATATATTAATATTTCTACTGGGAATTGAACCTCCCTAGTAGAAATTGATCGGGCGTTTGTAGGGCTTGTAATGCTCTCCCTTATAGGGGACTTATAAGGCGAGCTCACCCTACAAGGGCCCTATAAGGGACAGCATTACAAGCCCTACAAATGCCAGATTAATTTCTACTAGGGCTGGTCTAGTAAAATACAAGTCTTTGACAAACACTTTACGCATTGAGGTAAACTCACTTTGAAACTATGATGAGTGACTTTCTTATAAAAGTCACTCAGTCTCATGTCATTGCATTATTTAAATTCGTTTTTGTAAGAAACATCGCATTTGTTAAAAAATTGAATTAAATATTAATGGTCAATAATAAAACATTAATTTTCTTATATTTTTGAGTAATTTTAATACTTTGGAAACAATTCATTATTATGTAAAATGTAATTCAGCTGTTACAATTTTCTGTGAAAATTTATAAAAAGTATTCATAATTTTCTATTAGATCTCAGGGCAGGTTCAGGGCAGGCCCTGAAAATTTTTCACTAGGGCTGCTGTATCTGAGGTTTGAGCGGATAAAAAGCTTATTCACGCACAATCGTTGGTACTTATTAGAACTCTGACACAAGTACGTGCAATCGATGGGATCAATTTATTTGGTAATTCGATTTCGTCAGAGCAAACACGAAACGCTGCATCAAAAATACAGTGTAGACATGTAACACACCAAGTTTGCTCGTTATTTCCGTACAAAACGATATTTTTCCCCCTTTTTAATGAAACAAATATTTCACGCATCATCAATGACGATGACAAAATCAGAAAACATGGCATGGCTTTTTCAGGGTGGCAATATAATCAGATATTGCTGATTCGATTTTCCATGGACTGTCTCGTCCATTCTAACATGTGAAATATGAAATAACATTGTAGTTAATTCAATTTTTGTAACAACGGCTTAAATTCGTTAGTCAATTACAATCAACAAACAAGTTTCATAATTTCAATCGTACTTTCGTTTTATAATTGTTCATGTGAATAATCAGCCAATTGTCGGAGGCTGTTAACAATTTGATTTATAATTTGATATCGATTTTAATCATATTACATTCAATTTTTTAAATTAATTTCCAAGGCTGAGATTGTAGTCGATTGAAAAAAAAGAAAATTTAAATGACAAAAAGGTTGATTTGAAAATTGTTCAGAGTGTTATATGAATAAAAATTCACAACTTAGTGATAGTTATTAAAAATTTAAGAATAATAATTTTTATTATGGAAATTTTATTATTGCCAGTTCAACCTACATAAGAATCATGGAAGCTACTACTCTACTTAATACCACGTTTCATACTTCAAGCACCATACACTATAAAAATCATTCAAAAGTGAGTTAAATTCAATGTTGAAGTAGTATATGGTATCACTAAACAGGAAAGCAAGTCATGTCCGGCGGGTAGAATGATGACGACCCGAGCTAAAGGCGAGTAATACATTTTATTTTTCCTGTTAAGACCTGAAAAAAGTACCACTTTGATGGTCAAATATAGTTTGTAGCAATTTGTTTATTAATTCTACTGTCCTGAAAAGTCTTTTTGTTAATAGAACATTTCACACTACCCACCAGAAATTTCCTGTTACTATCTGGAAAATGTCGTCAGTTTTCGGCCTGAAAAGTAGCCGATTTCATGTTTTAACAAATACGTTGTTGTCTGACATTGTATATACGATCTAGAGCTACTGCATCGAATGGTAAAGAGATTAGCTTCAGTTTAAGTTAAGGGATCATGCTAACCTGTAGCCCCAAAAAAAGGTGAAACGAATTTCTTCAGAAGTATAACACCATATTTCAAAACGGATTATTGGTAGTGTTAATTCATTCGAAAATCTAAAAAAAAAATTTTTTTTAGAAAAAAACCCCATGGTGTCCGTGGCTACCGCTCCCATAAAGCATTGCTTTGCAAATGAAAAACTGAGAAAAACCATGAAAACCGTTTCGTGGTCACAAAATCGTAAATCCTCTGAAAAAAACTAGGCTTTGATCGATGGATTTAAAAAAAATTATCAACAAAATACCGGCCTTGCAAGGTCATTTTTTTCATTATAAAACTCGGTCTTTATATAATCGGTTGTCAAAGGTCGAAAAAAAAAACAAAACAAAACAACTAAACGATCGCGAACAGGAAATAGTTTTAAAAATAGTAAAACAAACACTAGATAAAGCGGAAGATTGTGTTATGAGAAAAAGTTATTACGGATTTTCAAAATTAGGTTTTGATACAAACGCTCTTAAAATTTCAAACTACATTCACATTAACATAATGTTAAATATTGTTACTTACACAGAATCATCTATTCCTGGACAATGTTCGACCCCTTCCATAACAATAACATCTTTCAATGCTTTTAATTTTTTAGCCAACAAGAAATTCATTTGTCCATCGTGCTGCTGACGCGCCGTACACCTGCTCCAAAACGCGCTTCTTGTGTACGTAACTTTTTTAATCATCATCTTCAAATTTAGTATTCGGACAATTTTTTTGAAATGAGGGTAAACATGACCCCTGGAAAAAAATCTTTGATATTTTTCAGAAGAGAAATATGAATAGGAAGGAAAAGCAAAAAAACAATAGTTTTGAGTAATCCAATCCTATCCTACTAATATATGAATTACAAATTATGTTTGTTTGTTTTGTTATCACTCAAAAACTAATGAAGTTCATGATTTTTTTCAGAAGTGACATAGGCTGTAAATACAGAAAAAGACTTTCATGTTGAGAAATTGTAAAAAAATAAAACGTCAAATTTTAGTGCTAAATAAAATATTTACAACTCGATTAACGTGATTAATTACCAGTATTTCATGTGACTGATATATGAAATTGGCGTATGCTGTTAAAAAATTCTTTCTGAGAAGAAATTTTTTGTTTCGGTATAACGAAAAATTTCGTAAATATTTAGATGTCGTGAACGTATATTGTTAAAAACCTTTTTTATGTGAAAGATCAATAACATTTTCGACACCAATTTCATAAGTTTACGAAGCACTGAAATACTGCGCTTCATACGGGTATTCGCGTCGCTGCAGTATATTTTTGTTATACACAATAGCAAACCATCGAGGTTTATATTATAGACTCTAAGTAACATATATCGTGTTGCAGTAATTTGTTATTATCTAATATTTTTTACTAGCTGAATGCTCGTGCTCCACACGGGCAATCATCGTCGCTGCAGTATTTCGTTTATCGTACCTCTAATTCATAGTCCATTTGAGGCTCTGAACATGGCATCACCCTACATGAAGAACGGCGTATGTACAAAGTAATATCCACTCGAATCAGTTCAGGAAACGATCACCAATGAACATGGATATCCAACGTACAGACGCCGAAGTCTTACAGATGGTGGTTTCACGTGTAGTATCAATCAATATGGTTACGATCAAATTACTATAGACAACTGGTGGGACGTACCATAATATTGTTCATTTTTGTCAAAAGCATTCAAGGCCCACATGATCGTTGAATGTTGCAACTATGTTAAGACGATAAAATGTATCTGCAGTTTCTGCTGGGCGAAATATCAGCAGTAACGAAGCAATATGGCGACACTTGCATTTTTCACTGCACGAACATTTACCTGAATACCACCTGTAGTACATTTAACTATCCATCTAGAAAATAGTTAGCAATGATTTGCTAAGTCCTAAATCGACGACTTTGCTAAGACTACTATAGTCTTCCCAACTATTTTACGTGGAATGCAACATGAAGATAATGGAAACGTAGACAAGGAGTCTGTGTTGGCCCTGATAAGCCAATAGTGAGACGAGCTTCTGCAGTTGGACGTATGTATGCAGTTTATCCGAATCAATTCGAGTGTT
>JAPYZS010001086.1:0-68516 GCA_030522925.1 Trissolcus japonicus | reverse complement strand
ATCATAAAATATACTATAATACAAAATTTAGGAATGTTTATCTTTTATATATTATGGAACGAAATTCATTTTAATTTCAGAGTTTATTGGTTGTAGTGTAATGCTTTGGTAAATAAAGTAAACCCATTTTTATAATTGCCATAAAGTTGTTACAAAAAATGTAATACTTCGTTAAACATAGTTTATCGTGAAATTATAAACTTTTTTCATAACGCATTCATAACACATATCTATAGTGAATATTTAATGAAAAATCTTTTAGCAGCTTCTGATTATTTGTAAATATTTATAAGAAAAAGCGTCGATTATTTTTCGATAAAAGAATGAATGTTTTAATTAAAAAAAGGGCTTGTGTATGTTCGAAGAATCGGATATATTGGGCAGTTTTCTGATACCCAAGTACAACTGCATTTCATAAGCGGACACATCAGCAGCGCGGATGCAACAGCTGTAACAGATTCCTTTTGTTGGTTGAGAGCATGGTACAAAGTACTTTACACCGACGATATTAAACTCGAGCAATAACAATACAAATAAGTTTTCGCGTGGCGCGAAACAAACTTCATTACACAGACTTCGGAACAAATAATTAATCAACGCTCGAAATAAGAAAGTTGGCGAAGCGCGATAAGGACGAAAAACGAATCAAAGATAAGACGAATTAATTCAGGGCGCCCGTTTTATGCTAAAGTGTGTTACAAATTGTTGCAATCGGGCAGGGGATGCTCTTTTATTGGACTCTGCGAATTTTTGTATCTGCTATTTTGCCACGACCCTGTGGATTAGATTCGATAATTATGTAAATGCCGGAATAATTGTCGCCCGTTGCGGGCCAAAAATTGGCGTCTCACAATTCGTTTATCTTTATGATTCGGCCGGAAGAAAAAAAAAGAGCCGTGGGGGTGGCACGAGCAGTTTGACTCGATTGTTGCCGCCGCGGGGGTTCACGTTGGCTCGCGTTACCTTCGGTTTGGTTTGGGGTTAGCTCTGACACAAGGGGACCGCGATGTCAAACCCTTCATTTGCATGGAAACGTTCATTTTTTTCACAGTCACAAATATGCTGACAGAGCGACCCGCCAAGTCGTGTTTTACATTTTTACAGCGTCGTGTTATGACGAACCGCCGAACAGGGGACTCAAACTTTAACGGCACAATTTCGTTTTGGAATTAGCGGATTACCAGTTCAACTTCGCCGCGTCTTGGATTTTTATGTACTTATCCTTCAAAAACTACGTGGCTTGCATGAATATGTTCGACGAGGGAAATTCGTGCAAAAAATTCATCATTGCTGTATAAAAAACTGCAAAATAATTTCGACATAAAGAAGGTAAAATGAAATTTGCTTATTACTGATGTTGGTATACTATTACTTGTTACTTAAAAATCAAAGATTCCTTGTTCTTCAAGTTCTTAATGATTGGTCATTGGAAAAAAGAAATGAAAATAAAAAAAAGTATGATGAAATAATTAAGTCTTCGATCGGTATACGTTATTTCCAACAAAATAAACTGATCTTAATTTATGGAAACATTTTATGGAAAGGGTGGAGTAGTTGTTGACCAATGGGACTTCGTTGCGTGCCGTGAGTCATTACGGCGAAGTCAAATGATAAGAATACATTGTCGGCTCGCTTATTTGTGCATAAAACTTTCATCTTTTCGGATTGTATATTCGCGTTTATTTCTTTTAACACGTGAGACGTGGCTCACGAATGAGAAAGCTGTATTCAAAGTATTCCACTCTTAAAAAAGATATATTTTTTATAATAACATTACTCAATCAAGGTTTTGAAACGTTTTATTTATTAAAATACTTTTAGAACAAAAATGAACAGATTTCATTTTGTTACGTAATGTACCGTTTTTTAGAATCGCCTAAAGAGTGAAATTATAAAAAAAAAAAAATAAATAGTAATAAAATAAGATAACAGTCGGATAATTTTAACCTTTTCAATTTTTGTACCAAGAAAATTATTTGGTTTGAGATAGAACAGAAAAAATTGTACTGGTTATGAAACTAATCACAGGTCCCTGGAGAGTGTGAATAGAATAGCAAAAATATCCAGCCCCTTTCTATACGCAACGCGTCGTACAAACGTGTATGATGAAAGCATCGGTGTAGATTCAACTTGAACTAAAATGATATGCGAAACGAAACAAAATTGATCTTGCTGCTATGAAAACTAGAATAACTTTTAACAAATTCATCATTTATTCATACTGTTCAATTGTTCCTTTTTAACAAATAATTAGTAATTATTGAAATTTATATGAAATTTAATCAAAACTGAATTCGGTTTCGTATATTGAATTCAACGTTTTGTATTGATTATTGTAGTTATTTTACAATTCAACCATTTCACAAATTAAACATTTTATTTGTGTAGCATTTGTTTAATTAACTTTGAAATAATTCAACCATATTTTGCGAGAGAGGGAATATAAATTCGACTCAACACCGAAGAAACAATTTCAGTAATGCAAACATTTGAGCTTTGCAATTTTCGTTAATCGTGGCATATTGACATTATCATTTAGCTTTCGCTCATTTCGAACAACAAAAGTTTTTTTTCAAAAGTTTAGTTGCAACATTCTCATCAACGCGTTATATTTACATTTACTCGTGGAATGTAAATTTTGGGATCCATAAATTATTCTGTGAGGAATTTATGAATGAGGAAAAAAATTGCACTGGTATACAATAACAACTATTTATTCATAGGTAATAATGCTGAATTACATGATTACACTTCATTTCTCGTTATTAGTTTGCACAAATCGGTTCATAACTCGTCCACGCTACGGACCTCGACTAACGGCCCTGACTACTGCACACTTGTATAATCCTCCATCACATAACTTCAAGATCCAGTCGATTGATCGGTGTATCGCTCGAGAAATCGTGGGCGCTGATCGGGAGGTGTGAAAAAACAAAAATGATAAGAAAAAAAGCACTCGAGATGAAGCGACAAACGACGCCCAGCTTTCGCCGACTCAACCCTATTACAAATTAGAGACGCGACGTGCCTCGTCATGACATTTTCATATTTATTTACAATACTCTTGACCCACTGTCGGTTTTGCCCAGAGAGCGTAATACACATGGCACCTAAAACAAACGCGCACCTAAACTCGGAACTCAAAAGTTGCGCTTGAGCACGCGTGGTCTGAACGAGCGTTAGAAAAGTCGCTATAAAAATGCCACTCGGTCAACTCCTCACTGTCGCATCTCCAATGACGGTTTACGCAATTATGTATAATATATTTTTTTTCGTGTCTGAGTGTGTATGAGTACACGTGTAGGCGAATTGTGTGGCGATGGCAAATATGGTTCATCTATCGGTGGTTAAATTGTCGGTTCTACGTAAATATCTGTTCGAGAATAGACTTAGTCGGTACTTAAAACTATGATTATGTGAACTTTACAACACAAGAACCTTAATTAAAAGTCTTTGTACAGGGGTCGTAAATATATATTCATTCATGTTTGTATATTTATAGTATTTATATATACGTTTTACATGTATATGCTTCGCTCGCGTATCCCTCCGTATATATACTCATGAATTAGATCCCGGAGATTAGAACGACACTGCGAGAAAAGAACTCTTTGTACAAACTCCTTCCGTTTGTGCGATCCATTTCATTGCACAGACAACAATTTTTCACAAAACGTCCCGCAATCGTAAAATTTACTAATTCGTTCCCAGCTGGGAACATTTTTTTTTTCTTGGTATTTATCACATTTCACTGTAAATTTTACGACGAATTGTCTCAGTTCTTGGGGATCAGTTCGGTAAAATTGTTCTTCGTGCCGACATCTCAGCCCTTTACGTTTTTATTTTATTTCTTCGTCGTTTTGAACATCCCTTACAAATCACATTAAGAATCGACAGCAGAATGATTCGGAATGAGGATTATTTAATCATTATTACAATCGTGGCGCGTGGCGAGTGCCCACTGGTACACAAGTTTCGTGGGCAGATCTTTGCGACGCGTGTCACACGTACATCGATAAGACTTATGACGTAAATAACTAATGCGTTTATACTTCGTTTATAAATAAAGTGGTAAATTCATGCTACGAGTCTTCCGTCGGTGTATGTTACAGTGGCCGCAAGAAAACCATGATCGGCGCGCGGTTGCACGTAAAAAGATCCCCATCCGGCTAATCGTTCAACCGATTACGCTTTTTCCGTCGGTTTAATCGCCGTGACCCGCGCCGAACGTCTTCTTTTTCAATTGCAGTTACGAGTCCCGAGACGGCGCTTTTTTCCTCGGTCTATTTACACGTAGAAGCTAGGAAAAAAAGCGAGACGCAAAATCGTGATTTGAAATAAATAAAAACCGTGACACAGTTTGTACAAGTAATAAACAGATATGTACAATTTCGAGCAAATGAAATAGCAAATGTCTCGGGCCTCGGGTCGAACGACGCACCGTCCGATGGAAGTCGCGATCTCGTGGCGATATCGCGTCCCATCGTACAGTCGTCGGTGTTTATATAAATTCAATTAGTTACGCATCACTTAGGACATACAGTGTCTCGAAATTGTCACGCAACACTCTGATTAATTGATTTGATATAAAGTTTCAAGTTGGTTCCCGCTACGTTGCGCGATCCGAAAATACTTTGTACAAAAATCGATCACCGATTAAAAATTGTGTCTCGCAGACAACCGAGATCGCTTAGACATAATTTACAAGTTTGACTCGCATCCCACTCATCGTCCCCACATCTAGCAACACGCATTCTCGCTCGAAGAAAAAGTAAATAGGCTCAAGATGGGGCCTCGGACCAGCCGATCTCGTCAGGGATAACTTGAGGACCTGATTAGGGCTCTATACGATGGTACAATCAGGATATACTTTAAGACTTGACTTGACTTCACAAGGTCAAGATTTTTCATATGTTTTATTTCCAAGTTCTTAAAACTTTACACCTTGATCGGAAAAATTTTACATCTCCACAGAGCCTTAGTCAGACCTTTTCTCTGTACCTGATCTCGAACCTGATCAGAGTCCCATAACTGGAACATACTTACCTTCCCTACTAGGGCACTCAAACAGTCTTTTTATAAATATCTCTCTTGTCATGTTCCTATGCAGTACTAACTATTGTGTACTAAATTTTATTTTAATATTATTCGTACAGCTTCTGTGTTTTTTTTTCTCGAGCATTATATCACGGTTTTCTTTTTCGATTGCTTTGGAACGACTGCCTCCTTTCTTGCATCAACGAGGGATAAAAAAACAACAAAAGCGTCAAAAACTTAACGCATTACAAATTTTCAATCGACGTTTTTAATTTAAAAACGTCATTCGTTTCCTAGTAGACAATTTTCATTTTGTTTTTCGTTTGTAAATAAATAAAATAATTTGAATTAAATAAATAGTGACAGTGAGCTTTGTATGGTCGTACAAAGATCCGTGCGTTAGGAACAATCGGATTGTGATATGTGTCAGCTCGATGAGTGTACCTGATTGACTTGCACCCACAGGATAAGATCCGGCGCCACCGAAGTGTCAGAATCAAAATTGAAATATAAATATGTTGTCGAGCGTCTCTCGCTTTCGTCGAAGCCCGGAAGCAATTAATTTACAGCTCGCGATTATCGTATGTGGGTTGATTATGCACTATTAATTACTATTCACGCGACAGTGAGTTCGCTTCGATGCGATACACGTTCCTCGTCGGTGTGAGTTTATTTCACGTCTGAGCCCTCGTGAGCCGCGGAACTCAAGGGATTTTGTCACGATGCGACCAAAAGCTCGGCGTGCTCGTGTAACCGGTGGGTCAGCGCGCCAATAGCGTTCACCGCGCGTCCTCCAACTTCTTCTAGGTGGCGCTTGTAAACAATACTGAATTTTTGTAGTAACCAGTTCGCGATTCTGTAACAGAAATATCAGTGTGATTATTAATTCAAGTTCATTGGTGACGTGGCTTCTCGAGGCAAACATTGCGAAACAAAAGTTTGCCGCTGAATTTGTGCGAAGCATCATTTTGATTTTCTCATTGCATGTCAAAAGTTAGTTCGAGGGAATTATTAGCCGAGATTTTAATTAACAATTTTCACTAGGGTATTAAGCACCGAAGTTACAATTATTAATTTAATTTGCGAATATAACATTGCAAAATTATAACACAAACTAAATGATCTAAAAAGGCGTCAGTGCTTGACTAAAGGTAATTGACTCATCCGGTTAAAATACCCGTTAACGTTTGATTTACATATTTTTCTATTTTGTAGGCAAGCATTGTACACCTGCAGCTGAATAATCAATTCCTGCCATTAACCATTGCGCCTCTTCAACTCTAATTACTTCGCTATTTCAAAACAACTCATCCCCCTTCCCCCCACCAGCGAGAATGAAAGTTTAATTGGATTTGGCAAATCAATATTCTAATGCAAAAAGAAAGTCATAATCAAAATAAAAAAAAAGGGAAACAAAAGGAAATACTTTGCCTTGGGAGAAAGAAAAAAAATTAATTGAGGCTCATCTCAATCAATCACACGAATAATCTCTGACGTCATAATGTTCCTGGGATAGTGCATCGAAAAGCATTGCGCCAATCGGGCCCGAACACAGACACAGTCGTGAATCTTTTTCAAAAGTTATACTCGTTGGCCCTTGGAGGGCAAGATCGGCTTTCAAGTTGCAGCGATCTATCGAACGTCACTGCGAGATGAAGAGGAAACGTCAAGAGGCGTTCCCGGCTCCTAAGAGAAAGATATCTCGGGCCCAGCGCGAGATCGCCCCCTCGAACTTTTTCAACTGGCATATTAATATCCGTTACTGCGGCCGCTGCACTCACACATCACGTGCAAATAAGAAGATGTTCGATTAAGCGCGCAGACAAGGACCAAGCCAAGGAGAATGCGATGTCCGTTTTCGTCTGCAGTTCATTTGCGGCGCGCCCGCCGCTCACTAATTATCAGCTGCATGAGATAGGAATACTGTCGTGCAAATTGCTGAGCCGTAACGCGGAATATTCTTCAATTGATTACCTTTGAATCGCTTTCTATTATCTTCGTTTCATTATTTTCAAATCATTATATTTTTTAAAGAGCAAGAGGGAAAGAAACAGAGTGAGAAAGGAAGAATAAAAAAACAGGGAGGCAAAGTTACTGCGGCTTTGGTTCGTCAAACATTTCTGCAAACAAAAAAAAAGGTTCTCGTTAACTTCTGTTTTGGAATCATCAATGATAAACAAATATAAAAAAGGGAACCAAACAAATCAACTTCAAACGGACAAGACCAAGGCAGAAAAATGAAAAGAAAAAGAGATCCCACACGACCTGAAAAGTTGTCTCAGGATGGATTGATTCAAGGATGTATAATTATGTGCAGCGTATTATCATCGCGGCAAAATTACAGCGACAAAAGCCGCGTGAAATAATGAACGGATTCGTATAAAACGGCGCTATAATTAAATTCGCTCGATTGTGTGCGACAATTGATCCGAATAGAAATTTGATCAGCGATCATAATACGAGTGCCATGACTGGGAAATAATAGCGCACTTGGTGCCGAAGGTGAAACGTCTCCGATGAAGCAGCGGGAGAAACAAAACTCATCGCGAAACGAGAAGAAAAGGAGGACCTTAAATAAAAGAGGCGCAGGCGACGAGAACGAGTGGGTCGTCATGCATACGTGAATCAAGAATGAAACCAGTCAAGTCATCCTCAGCCGTTCTCGTTTGGGCTCTCCATCTCTTAAGATCCGCCGCCTGTCGACTTTTTATCGAAATGTCGTTTATGATTGAACGAAACTACACTAATAGCCTCGTGCTCTCAAATATCGCTTCTCCGGTTTCAGATCCTACTATCCCCAGCGCGGAAAAATTTTAAGTTGTTATAATACCAGAGCGTTTTCATTAAAAAAAATTTAATAAATATATCAACCATACTTTTTTGAAGTTTTTTAGTCAAGAAACCTGATAACAAATTAAACAACGTCGTGGACAAAAATTAATCGTTTTCGTTTGTGTAAAGAAAAAAAACTGAAAGCGCTGGAACGGTTTTTGTGACGGGAAACCATCGTAAAATCAAGACTTGAAATTTATGCCGCACACAATTTGTCTGACGAAAAAGACGATTATTTACAATATCAGCCAAGCAGCATGATAAGTAAGAAGTCGGCGGGCACAGTGAGATCAGGATGGTTCGATGGTTTTTTATTTGCCGAAAGTTTGGTCCGGCGGAACAAGTTGGCGCGGCCCAAGTTTCACATTTGTTACCAAAACTGCTGACGTTCGTGCAAGAAATCCGTCAGACACAATTCATCCGAGTTCTCCCCCGTCTTGAGACGAGAAGAGTTTATAATTAAAGATCGAAGTTTATGTTGCACCGTGTATGAGCAGCCGCAAACCAGTTTGTCGTGGCGCGATGCTTAACCCAGGTGGATGTGCTCCTAATTTAACAGGAAGGAACTTTTGGCCAAGTATTCACAGCAGTTATCGCGCTTTTTCCAACCAAAAACTTCAACTGCTGAAAATGGCAAAAACATTCTGCGAGCAAGAGATTTTTCCCCCAACCATCAAGATTCAATCCGCCGAGAGATGTGAACAAGAAATGATTTTGCTGGTGTCCTGGATGAAGTTTTTTCATTGACGCCTTTTTTTCATATTTGAATTTTAATGTTGAATTTTTGGTTTCGCACCCTCGAAAATTAAATACGTGAACATTTCACGTTTTCCAACAAGTGAAATTTTCTTAAAATTTAGAGATGAAATTTACACATGAAACCTACCTTGGAGGGGTGATTTAACTTGGTCTCTGTCAGCAGCCGGGTGCTGGCGCGACTTTCTTTCCGGTTCGAATTCCGCTAGAGATTCTGCAACAGAAAAGAAAATTGTTGTTTCAATAAATTAAATTTGCCAAGTTGTACAGGGAGGAGATCTGTGATCTCTCAGATGAGAATAACAAATTTGTGCAAAGTTTCTGGTGTGAGTTAGCGAACAACGCGGATGTGTCTTTCGATTAGAAATAATGTCTGTGTGTCGCACGAGTATCTTGAGCAGTTAAATTGTCATTTGGGTATCAAAGGGACGGAACACTCGACGCGTGGATAAGGGCGCGAAAGGTAATTTGGCTCAGTGAAACGCAAACATCAGAAACGGGCGTGTGAGAACGGCTGACGAATGCACGAATCTCACACCGACGTACCGCGTAACAGCCCTTAGCTATTGTTGCTCAAAGCATAATGGAATCTCGGTCCCGTCTACGCTTAGAAACACGCTCGTTTCTCCAAGCTCTGCCAGTTAATCGAGGCTTAATGGCCTCGCAATTGGATTTTACCATTGCTCTTTGCCTAAGGAGGTAGTACCATTTCACGCTCCTCGATCAGATATCTGTCCAACGCCCCTCGATTTCATACAGTCGCAACGTTTAGTTACGTTTAAATTTGTGTTTCTCGTTTCTAATATCGTTGCATTTCCATATTCAAGGCTACGGTTCAAACAGTTAAAACCTTTTTTAATGGTAGACATTCTTTTAAGAATAAAAAAAGGTAGTTGAAAAAAAAAAAAAAGAAAATTATACATGTCCTGAATCTGTTCTCTCGGTTGTACAATTTGAAAACACTTGTTGTTAAATAACCCGAGACAACGTGCGAGGATTTTAATTCGCAGAGCAATAATTCATCACTCAATTAATTTTCATTCAACGCGATCCTGATAATTCTTCTTCGCAACAATAATAATGTCTTCGGTTGGTCGAGCGCGTCTACAGGCGTAATCCTGATTTCGGTGTTGGGTCTTGGAAGCCGATTTCCGGCACAATAAGAGGGTATCCGAGTGTGCAACCGGTTAATTCAAAGCAGTGTCATTAAAGGAACATTTTCCAGTTTTCGCCCTTCTAATCCTTGCGGAATTCAGTGAGCAAACCCGCGTGTTCTCCTGTCGTTCACGCCTGCCTTCGTCGGTTATCTCGCTCGTCCTTTTAAACTCCCTTTTGCTCTGCACGGGGTTGCTCCATCTCTACTAATTACCGCTCCGTTTTATCCTTCGCGGTGCTTTCACGCACTACCGAGTTGGAATCCTGCTGACACCTCACCGTTTCCGACAGTAACAGGTGAGATCCCAAAACGTTTACACTATCAAGATTTCAACCTCCAGAATTAAGGAAGAAAGAAACTAAAAAAAAAGTCTCACACTTTTAGGAGCAGCTTTTTTAAGCATTTTTGTTTTGTTCAACTCAAAATATTATTGCAACTGAATCCCATCAGGATATCGAAAAAACAAACAAGTTGAACGAAAAGTGACGATTCATGACGAAATTCAATCTGAAACTTGACATTTCATTTAGACAATATTTGATGATGAAGACGTCGATCTCATTTTAATTTCATATCCAACTCGCGAGAATCGAATTCTCATCATGCTTTGTTGATTCGATCTCAACCACTCGATCCACGCAATCAGACAAGTGCGGGCCGAATGAGACGACTAATAGTTTCGCTACCGTCTTACACGGCCCGGCGAGAATTGCACAATGAAAAACCATTTGGAACCGGTTGAGCTACTAAATGCTTGTTACTGCAACGACTGCACCGATTGCAATTTCGATCAGGCCTGGCGCTATGACGCTGCGATTATTCGTACAGGTAATTAACTTGGACGCAATATGTGTCGGCCCGGAACGAAAAGCAGAAGAAAGAACCCCTTTTTAACAGCTTACACCAACGGCTTCGTTGTTTTCAAAGCTGGCTTCGTCGGTCATGAAATGTGTATTTACCGAAAGTGACTCTGCCGATGAAAATCCGTTTGATCAGGTTCATCATTAAAGAAGTTATCCTACAGGGTATGATGTTCTCGACGGACGAAGACAGATGTAATAAATATGATTGTAACAAGTTTGTTATATGAAATATATGTAACAACGAAGAATGAGTTATAAATATTAAAAAGATCATTTATAATAAAATGATTCACTCACTAAACTTTAAATATAAATAAGTTTGCTCCCATTAGGTCTTTATAATTCACTGTTGAGTTCAAGAAATTTATTTCTCCAAAGCTGGAGAGTAAATATTTTTCAAATTGTACACAATGATGACTTTAATGTTTAACATCAATATCTTCTTTTCAAAAAGAATTTCTTTTAACAAGTATTTTTTTATTTTAAATATGATGCTCAAAAAATTTTAATGAATTTTGTATCGTCATTTCTATTTCGTTTAATCATGTAAAAAAATTGTATTATTATTAAGATATTAACAATAACAATAATTTCGTTCCATTTTCAGTTCCCTAACTTCATTATTTCCTCCGGATCAGGCGATCTACATCCGTGTTGTCCGGGAAATCTGCATACACCTAAAATTTCCCTTTTATGATGCACAAGGCGATGAATAATATACGCAGCCGCCCACACACGTACCTACATTGTTTTTGTGTTGAGTCACTGAATCAAGTGAGTGTGTACCGAGAGCGCAACGCTGCAGCGTATTTGTGGCTCGCAAACACATGCCCGACAAACGTGTTGGCATCACGCACGTGCGTACAACGGCGTTATTACGCGCAAGACAATAACCTCGCAAGAGTGATAAAGCGTAACGCGTGCGTACCAGCAATATTCTACCCGCGGAAGCCCAGGTAGTCGACGCCACCCCCACCTCCGGGGAATCTTCTTATACACACCGACATCACATCGGCGATATATCCACAAAACACGACGTGCTTTTCCGCAGAATGAACGCGTTCTCGTTTGTGCACTAGAAAAAAAGGGCGATTTTCGCGAGGGATGTTTGTCTTGGTTTTTTCACAGTTATGCATGCAAAGTGACGATGAGGGTCTCGGTATGGTAGATGCCATGATTTTTCGCAGATCATCTTTCCTTTTTTACGGCTTCTATTTAGGCAATAGTAAAAATTAATTAAAAATGATACCTTTGTGAATGGAAAATTTTAAATAATTTTCATTTATGATGCAATAACGAGATTGCAAAATTAAGTGAAAAAATCTAGTGATATTTGTTTTTGTTTTTTTCTTTCATTTTAAAAGGACTTGATTCGTTGTGAAACAAGTTTGCGACAAACGTTAAAACGTGTTGTTCACAATATTGTTCCCTTTTAGACATCTTACATCACATTTCTTGGTAATAGTCTTATAATGATAATCCAATTTAAACGAGCGCGTATATCTAACACGTATCGCGCTCCCTCTATTACATTACCGAAAGAACTCCCCCGGTGATTTGTTTCGCGAAAGCAAGAAACATTTGAAGAAAGAACTTGGAGGCCGAAACGAAGAAGCGTCGCCTGTAGAAATTTGAAATTAAAAGATCGCAGCGGCGCGACGTCCTCGTTTCCCTTTTGCTTTTTGTGTCCCCGCTTCCGTGCCTTTCCGATTCATACAATTTCACGCTCGGCTTGATTCTCGAGCGCGCACTCACTGTTTTACATAAAGATCAGAACATTAAAAACGCACACTGAAGTTGCCGTCGCAGACGCTCTTTTTTCGCCCCGACCCTTTTCGGCTACCAATTATACCGTTCGTATTCGATATCATACTGAAATTGCCTTTTCTTCGGCGCTGCTGCAAAGGCCTTCGTGCAGTTCGCATTTGCTCTATCTTTTTATATCAAAGTAGCAGTTTTTACCTGTCCTTTTATGAAGTTTATTTTTCTAATTTCAACGGCGAAAAAAGTTTGTCTGAGAATTTTTTGGCAAAAAAGTCTAGCGGTTTTTAATTTGTTGAAGAATCATAAAAAAGGCTGGAAAAAAGCCAATAATCTACTCGTAGCAATGTCGACGCGTGTCAATTTTTTCTTCTGCCGCACCCGAGATAATGCTGAGAGAGGGTTTAATTAGGCTGCAGTTTTGTTTTGCTTAATAATCACGTGAATTCCTGAAGCGTTCGTCAAACACGGTAGTTCCTCGAAATGTATTGAAACAAGAGCAGCACTGCCACCCATGTAGAAGTTTACATCTAGACTAAGGTTGTACCAATGTTATGAAAGTTGGGTCGAAAGTTCGATTTATAACATTTATATAATAAATATAAATTTGACATATATTCGTACACATATTCTTGCCAAAGTTGCACTTCCTTCGTTTAAATCGTTTAAACAATTTAATTTTTGTTTTTATTTTAAATTAACAATTAATATTTTATATAAAATTATTTATAAATAATTATTATTAATGAAGATTTTTTGCAGCTCTGGCAATCAACTTTATAAACAAAGGTACAACGTTCGCTGGTAACATCGGTCAGATGTAGAATCGGTTGTCCTTTTTGACTTATCGCCGGCAATTTCTACATGGGCAAGATTAAATGATTAACCTGGCGAGTGTGTCCGGCGTGTTGCATTTTTTTGTATAAAAAACACGTTTGTGCGAAAGAAGTGCTTATCAACGAATTAAATTGACACGTTGAAATGCACCGGCAATAAATTCAGATCGAATTAATGAAAGAACGCGTCCGAGGCACGATTTGAGATACCTGTATTTAAGTAAAGCATGAAAGTAGCTGCCAATCATTGGTGGTCAAAGCTTTATACAAAGTTGCATGCGGCCACAATGTAATTAAATGAGAGCACAAAGCCATATTTATATATGCGCGGCACGATATGTGCGTCTTTTGTTATGAAGTTTGCAGGGAGCTTGCGCGCGCACAAAAAAAAAACGTTGCCGTCTATCTTCCGACACCTCGCCTCCATGGACGCGCGATCTTTTCAATTTCCAAGTGCTTTTAGAAGAACATCAGCCCCGCCCGTCAAATATCAAGTCTGAGAATGATTGTAACCATTGCGTACGCAAATACACACCTTTTTCTTCATTCTCCTGCCGCGTTTTTTCATTATCGTTAAAAATAAAAAGAATAACAAGTTATTCGCATTCAACGGATGTGCACACGATCAAATTTCACTGCTATTTATACCAGAACACTACACAATAATTTTCGCGTTGAAATTCTAAAACCCAAACAGTTGTATCAATTGTATACTATTTGGAACTTTTTTTACGATCAATTAACTTGTGCAATCTCAAATTCTTTTGTAATAAAAAAAAGCCTCGCTTCATCGAGCGATCCCGTAAAAAATTAAACCACTCGAAACTCATAAATTAACCGCAAGCCGTAAGAAATGACAAAGTTGGTCTATCGCGTGCAAATTCCTCTTTTCTTTCAGGCTTCTTCATTGCTAATAAACATGAGCGAAGTTAGGAAACGAAAAGCAGAGAAAGACCTTACGAGCGTCGCGAAATTATTACATATAGTCTGAATATTAAAGTGCAGCAGAGTGCTTCGTCGTACTTGGCTTAGGACGACATCGGGGGGCAGGCGTACAAAGCAGCAGGGACGAGGGGCGCGCGGTCGGGAACGAGCATGGATTGAACATGAAGACGACGACTAACGCCACCGGGAGCCGCCGGGGAAATTACGGTTCCTTCCTCGCTGCGAGAGATATGCATAAACTCGACATCGCGCGCACACACACAAAGTCGCACACTCTATCCAAGAGCATGCATCAAGATTGATGCACGATTAACCTTGTAAGGACAGGACCTATTTTGCGTTTCCTAATGTTTTTTTTTTTTTTATAAATTTGTTCTTATCCAGCAGTTATTATTAAACAAATGTTATGATTATCAAATTGTAAAAATATAAACAATCGACATGTCATCTAAGATTCAAGATTATGTAAACGAGAATAAAAAATATAAAATGTTTTAAATTTAAAGCCTTAATGATTGTATTTTTTTTAACATAATTTCGTCTTTTTTACGAGATTAACCCCGAAGATGTTACTAGCAGAAACAAGTGTCCGGACATAATGTTTGTTAAATCCGACAAATAGAGAGACATGTATACAGACGCGGTGTTATTGTGGCATAAATTCGCGGGTCATATTGTTGAATTTTTAGGGCTGCTCAAAGTTGATGCTGTTGCAGAATGTATGAAGGAGGCGAGCGCTGGATCCGCGCGTTGTTTATTGCAAATGGATTTGTCGTCACGACGCCCCGAGTGACTCTGCGCCGTCCTATAAAGTGCCTCGTGTTTTCTCGTCAAACTTCCTAATGGTCTTGATTCAGCTTTAAAAATGAATCTGTATCAAATTTACCCTAAAAGTGGATCCACTTTTTTTAACCCCGTCGCGCTATCTGCAAATTGATAAATCGCTAGAATCTTTTCTCATGTGAAAATGGCACTTGGCGTCTGCTCAGAGCCGCGTGAAGCCAAACCGGATTAAGAAGAGTAGAAAATTTATCCTCAGCCCGTATTCAGCTGTGCGAAATATAGGATAACGATTGATACAACATACGATCCCGAGCAACCCTATACACTGTTTTTTTTTTATTTTTTCATTTTGGCCGCATCGAAAAATTGAGTTAGCTCTAATACATCGAGAGGATTATCTTTTAGGAGGGCTCGCGGCTAATTTTGTTTCGTGTCCGGTCAAATGATCAAAATTAGAGCACCGGTCGAATGCACCGATGCCGTCATTAGGCCATTATTTTTATTGGTACGAATTTTGGAAGACTGGTGTAAATATAGGCCTGATAGCAATTGTCTTATAAAATAAAAACAATGAAAATTTGATCGATTCGAAGGATTGTAATTATAAATTCAGTCAAAATGATTTCACCTATGGGAATGATTGTGTTTCGATTTGGAACATAAAATTGTTTTCATCAATTGATTCAATTAAAAAACTACTTGACTCAAGTAAGGTTAAAGTGCCTATTTTGGTCATAGCGAATCTATTTGTGAAAATAAAAAAAAAAAATTTTATATAAAATCTATGCAAATCTAACTCCGTTCTACATTTTAGTTTCAAAAATTGTCCAAAATTAGAATTAAATTTAAGTAAAAATTATAACAAATTGGTACACTATAGCACAGACTGGTACATTAACTTTTTGTTCTTCTAAAACGTACCTTGATAATTTTGCCAGAACGCGGAAGCATGAGTCCCGATGAGGTCCAATCCACTGTAACCCCAGCCGGGTTTCTCGGGCGTCGCGGGTGGTTGGGGCGCACGTCCCACAGGCGTTTCCCGGTACTGGTTGGACTGTTGCTGTTTCTGCTGCTGTTCGGAACGATTTTGCGATTGCTGCTGCGACTGAATCGAGCCGGAGGAATTAGTTTGCGAGGACGGCGTTTGCTGCTGCGGAGTCTGCGAGTGTGCCGAGTTCTCCTCTGCCGAGTCGACGCTCGTTCGGCCCTCGACGGTAACGTTCTCTGTGCAAAACAAATTCCATTTCGTTTGGTTAATTAAAATTTCAAATCATCAAATTATTACTCATCGGATTTCTGGGGAGCCGCTTTCTGTTTGACTAGGGTACGAATCTAATCTCACTTGCGTTCGTTTACATTAGCGCGCAGTCGATCAATGAATTTCAAGGATGAATTTCTTACGTTTGTACTCTGTCTTTTCCCCGGTTTGAAATTAATATCGCGACTCTCTGGGGCTGACAAGGTTAATCAGCGGGAGCGCCAGCGAAAATGGCAAGGAAGCACGAAATGTTATATCGGAATAAGAGATTTCACTTAAAGGGTTTCGTGTTTGAGTTTTGGTAGTGACAGGGAGGGTGGGCTTTCTTGCTCCAGGAGTTCGGGAAAGGTAAGCAAACGAGTGTACAAACTTGGAAAGATGGCTTATTTAGCGGATAATGAATAAACCGATTCTGAGCATTGAAACAAATCTTACCCGTTATCGCCCGCACTTGTTCTGATGTGGCGCCCGTGGCCTTGAGGGCCTCTTCCAGTTGGTTTCGCCTCTTGATCTCCAGGTCAAGCTGGTCCTGTAATCGCTTCCTGACCCTCTTTTCTTTTTTCAATCGCTTCTGATAGGCCACTGCAAACAAAAAACAAAGCCACACTGATTAGATCGGGTTACGTCACGTCATCCAGAAAGACCGGTTCGGCATGGCAGTGAAAAGCTGACGCGCGCTTTGATCGTTATTAAGTTGGCCAATTTTTTCCCCCGGGTGGTACGATATCTGCGAGCATCCTCACATGCCACGGGGGGCAAACTACAATGTTCGCCAATCGCGCCTGCGAACAAGGCTACCGTAACCGTGCGCAGCGTTCCTCTTAACGGCTTATTGACAGACTCAATTTTACGCTGGTTATTAAACTTTATGACTCGACGTAAGTTCATGAATTATATATGATTCTGAATGCCTAATTGTTAACATTTGTTGTAAGCGAAATTGAAATGAAATTCAAACTCATCTTCAAGATCATTTTTTTTATCTTGTTAAAAAAATCAAAACATCTATACTCGCATGGTAAAGCCCGGTAACTTTACTCGTAAAAAACAGTGACTAAATAAAAGAAAAACAGGAAATTGAGGTTTAATTCAGATGATGATAATTTTTTGTAATTTTTGATCCAATCAAAGGTAGTAACCTAGCACATGATTAAAAATGAAAAAAATATATGAAATACTTTGATTGGACTTTTCTTGTGTTTTCAAAAAATCAAGTTACCTGGTTTTTTCCTGTGCGAGTACAGAAATCAGTAACAGTAGTTTTACTGTCTTAACAGCCCAACTACCCAACTGGTTCACAGATTTATTGTACACTTTTTGCTCGTAAAGCTATTTAGTTCTAATACGTTCACTTGATTTCTGCTAAGCGATTTCTCGGTAATCGTGGCAGAAATACGCACATGACTACATTCCGTCGATTTCTTTTGCCTCTGACGGTTTTTTCGTTCAATCGGTCGTGGTTTCTTTGGCTGCGTTCCTTATTCTCGAGTGGTAATTATACGATTCGATCAGAGTCATCGCGCAGCAAAAAGTCGCATGGAATTGTTACTAAATAGATCAAGATACAGAAACATGTTCCAGAGGAACATAGAAAACGGATATCAAACTGTTAACTCAGCCTGAACATTTCCCATTTACATAAACATCAAGTGCTAGAGCGTTATTTTCATTGGCTGTTATCGCTGTAAATTGTATATACATTTAATGAGCCCGTGCATATCGTTAATTACAACGGATTATTGAAATCAGAAAACTCTCTGCAACATTGTAGAGCACACTATTGGGAAATGCAAGAATATTCCATTATATTCAAGCACGGTTTGTTTCCGAATCGCTGATTGAGTTACAATGTTTCCAAACAGATGGAATTTTTTTGAGAGGAATTATTTCAAGTAAAATGGTTATTTTTTTAATAAAATTGTATAATTTAAAGTTTATAAAAGCCTCTTTATGTAGGAATGGAATTTGTTGTTTTAAAATGAACCCTTGCTTTACAATAATAATTTATATACATCCATTTTTTTAAATGTTCTTTTATCTGGACTTCAGTGTTTTTCTTAATCCGATTTATTCTTTAAACTTGGCAGACAAAATTAAAGTTGCATTGGTTTCTTTTCTTAATTTGTATATTTTTATCTAAAAAAGTTTTATCTAATATTTCCAATTTTGTGAGAAAAAAAATTGTTTATTAAACAATTTTGTTGAAAGGATATACTCGTTAATAAAGAGATAGGTTGAAAAGGCAATGAAAACGTTAGACTGCGGTGTGTCCACGGTCGTTGGGGCGCTGGCTGTTTGTTACGAGAAGCTATACATCGCGTTGTGTATGTGTAACAGGAGGTTAACATCGTCGTAGTCCCGCAGACGACGCCTACGGCGACGTGGCACCTACGCCTCGCTACCGTCTCCTGTCAGAGGGAAGAGGTAATCTTAAACCGTACGTGTACGTTGCTACTGTGTTATGTGCGCTCGCATCTCTCGTTCGTCGATGAAGCATTAAAAGCGAGTTATTCCGTCAAGGCACTTGAAGAATGTTGCGCGTGATTTTTTTTGACAAAAGTTGCGTGGCAAGTGAACCTTGAGAGAGTTAGAGTACTGACAGTGTTAAACAATCAGATTTGGGATTTCAGGCCCTCCCCGCACAAGACTCCGCGATTCATTATGAAAATTACGCGAAACTCCGCCCGGAGCTATCATTAACTCAATTAATTCAATGGCAAATTGTATGCCTTCAATAACGCAATTATGAAACGTGGATGAAATTAATTTAAAAGACTGCTATTTTCTGTTCGGCGACCCTTGGCAAGCGCGTGGAAATTAATTCTAATTGCAACGAAACAAAGCAACACCGTTTCGCTACAAAAATTTCCTCTCGTCTGCTGAGCGCAGAGACGGCCATCAGGACCCTCGAAGAGTTCTGAAGACGATGCCGGGGGATTGATTCCAGCAGACGAGGACTCAGACAACGCAAGCCCAGGACATTTCGCTCATTGCCGCGGCTGCTCGGGTGTCCTCGCTGTTCGCGTACGAAGTTGATTTCGCACAAATGCACGTACACGGCGCTCAGAGTCGGAGTTGAAGGAGGGTAGGTTGTACGGAATGGCAGGAGAGGGAGGGCCGCGAGCACGGCATTATGATGCAAAGATGGCGCAGTTGCAGCACCCTAGAATTAGTCCGAGCACTCGCCATTGGCCGCTCAGCAAACCACTCCTTCGGTAACAACCGACTGCATACGCCGCATACTAAAGGATACACGCGAACTGGATAAGAATTGCCGGCTCGCACCTCCGGCTCTCAAGCAGTCTCATCTCACGCCACTCGAACGAATGCGATAATTTCGTCATGCGTTCTGCTTCCTTGCCTCAACGATCTGGTAAAAACGATACGTTAAAAATCACCGCAGTTATCCGACTACGACAGTTAGGCTGATGAGTTCGGATAGATGAGATTCGAAATCAGATCGTAAAGAAGAAATAAACAAAGAAGAGAGAGAGAGAACATTTATTTATCATTTAAATTCCTACGGACTGTTGTCTGATGAAAATGTTTTTGCAAATAAATTTATTCAGATCTTTAACATCAATTTCATAACATCGATGTAGGACTAGAATTATTATTGTTTCAGGTCGAAATCATATTAATGTTAAATTATAAATGAGAAAGCTATTTTGATTTGATATTTTTTTTTATTCCAATCAGAGTTCATTAATGCAAAGTATTGTAATAGATTTTTTTTCTTCCAGGTGGTGAACTGTGATTTTCCCTTTGGTGGATTGAGAAGGAAAGAAAAAATTTGCAAAAGTCAAAATGAGTGAAGTGTATGATGACAAAGATCGGTCCATTAGATATAATGTAGTCAACAGAGAGAGGCCCTGCGCATTGGTCACGTCAAAATCTATCAGCGACCGCTGTGCGCTCAGTCAGAAATTCAAGACCACTTCTGGTGTGGACTCCCCACGTTGCAGGGTCGCCCAGGACAGATCAGCCGATGCGAAATATTGTTAGCAGCTGATTGGTCCGGCCAAATTTATCGGAAATTGATTTGTTATTTTCAGAGCAATGTTGTTTTGGTGTAACATGGTAGGTCATGGTATGAAATCAGGTGATCAATTAACGGCATCGCTCTCAGTTAATAGGTATGGTTCGAGCGGCTGCTTTCATCATATTTGTGTTAAAATATTTTAATGACGACCGAATCTAGTATTAAAATGAAATTATAATCAGCCTGTAATTGCAATCAGACTGACTAACATTGTGATTGATCATACATCTCCATCGTCATTTGGAACATTAAAATCTAATTGATCAGAGAGAATCAACAACAAGTTCAATTAGCATCTCAAGGTGTTGAGGTTTTGCGCAGAGCTCGGCAGCAATTAGTGATCTTTAAGTCCGAGAGCCGAATCTTGGCAAAGTGATTTTGGAACAACGGATAATGGATATCTTCCGCAGCAAACAATCAAAGTCCGTAGGGGATGATTGAATTAGTGAATTCAGTTAAGGAAGGTCCGTTCGAAACTAATATAGACTCGTCGATGGGTCGAAGCCAGCGCCCGAGAGTCGTAGACTCTCAGATAGAAAACAGGGCGTCGGTTCGCAGCGCAGCAATATGATTTACATTTTGCGGCTATATTGACCATTCTCGCCACCTGCAGCAACCGTTCCACGAGGCATGCCGCAGGCGATGTTCCGCGGATGACCGTGTTTCTTAAGAAAAATTAATAACTTGCAGACAACTCGAAATTATCGTTTTTTTCTTCCCATCTCTCTCTTTCTCACCGGAGAAAAAGAAAGCTGGAAGAAGATCAAGCTGACGCGCAGAGACGAAGGTGCGTGTAAATTTGATCGGGGCCAAAATTTTGCATCGGCTTTTTTGTATACCGATGCGATTTGAAGTAAATAATGTTTGGCCGAATCGTTATTCGAAAAGTATAAGTATCTGAGTGAGAGCACACAAGTTTGAGCAGTTTCGTTGGGTCGAACGACATTAGGCAGACCTTTAAGACGTCATGGTGATCTCGCGCTAAGTGCGTCATTACGATTCATAGCCTGCGGCCAAACTGTGGCGAGATGAGTCCCTAATCTAGCGTGGCAACCCCGCGCTTAGAATCGTTATTTCGCGTTAGAGGGGTCATTAGACTAGGCATCTAGCATAGAACCAGGGCCGACGCGACGTCAACACGCGTCTCTCCGACGGACGGACAGCAGCATCTGTGCAGGTCGCCCAATATCCATACAAAGCTGTCTGCTGAATAATATTACACTTAACCCGTACCACTTGGATGATTATAGTTGGAGGAACGTCGATAGTAGTTAGAGCGTACATCCTGTGCAAATGCTAATTCCTTGGGCGTTTTGCACGATAGCTAACGTGTAAACGTTCTTTTTCTCATCGACAGCGCGTCCTTAACTGAACCGGTGTATCAAAAGCCCTCTTCTGCTGGGGGCTGATGATGCAACTCGATAACGCCATCTTTAATTAAGTCGGATTGTCCGATTGTTTACGTTCGTGTCAGACGTCATATATTTTCGTTCGAGATCTTTCCTGGTGGTAGAAAAACGATCACCTTCAGAAATTGCTTCATTACCACACATTTTCCTGTCAGAAACTCAAAGATCTTAAGTACTGGGAATCGTACTCCCGAGAATTTCAAACGTTTTGCCATTTTTGTAAATAATTACGGTTCAAAAATTTATTACATGTGTTATGTTCGGTTTTATATTCTTTCTGTACTAGGGCTGTCAAAGTTGTTTACGTCACGTAAAGTTAGTCCAGTTCAATCTGTCAAGTAAACCTCCACGCAAAAAATATATTTTGAAAGAAGTCTTTAAGTTATTCTACGTATTAAACATTGTTAATTTGTCGTCTGAATTTTCTTGACTACAACATTGTGTACCTTTACGGAAAAAACAAAATTTTTTTATATAAAAAATTTATAAAAAGCGGCAACAGTGAGTATACATTAAAATATATTTTAGTGAATATATTTTCGATCGTGGGGGTATAAACACCAAATCGCACTTGCGGTTGGTTGGAAATTGTCGAACAATATAATGCCGGAGAAAACATTTTTGTCGAAAGACAAAACGTGTGCGGTCATAAATTGTTTTTTGCCTAGAGTTCAAAAGATTGTGAATCGGTAATTTCGTCCGCAAACACGAAAAGTCCTTTTTCACGCTTTGTCAGACTTCTTTTCCGACGCATGGAAATGGAAACGATCAGTTATCGGAATCTAGTTTGCAAGTGGAAACATCCCAGGAGGGGTCAACAGCACTTGTTCCTCGTATCGCAGAAGCAGCGTCAACCGTCTTTTGATATAAACTCAAAAGCTTTCTCGGTTTTGCGTATTATTCTTAAATCCATCTTGTCATATTTGGCATCCAGTCAGGAATTTGCAGCCGATTTTCCTTTCTTCGACGGGAGTCAAGTGCGCCCCAGGGCGATGTTTCGTTTTATTTTCAAACCCATACATTCCCGCCCACTCAGCCGAGGATAAATAGACGAAATTTTTCTTGCTTTATTATTTTTCGCTTGCGCTCACTTTACGTATCGAATCATATTTTTTTTCACTCCGACGTGACAGAATTTTAATGCGTTCACTCGATACTTGATTCAACGGATTAAATGTTTCGTGCGGGCTGTCGTTGTGTGGTCCATTTAAACCGGAAGAGGAAGATCTGTCCTGGTGCAGATTTGCGGTCCTTGAATTACGCATTGGTGAAGTAATATGAAAATATTTACCCTCTGAATGACCGTGGGTCATCCGAAACCTCACCCGATCTAGTTACTTCGATATTCGTTGCACTCGAGGGAACGTAACATTGGCCCCAAAATCATGAGCAGCTTCGGTTTCACGAGTTCCACACACTGCCATACTTTTTCTCTTCATAATTAATTTTACAGATTTATTTATCGTCCTTATCAATTTTATGGTATATTATAATGCAGTCATTGTAACTGTAAAGTGGCGTCGATAAAAAAAACATATTCGATAGTCTTATCTGGGCTATCAGGAATGATAATGTGGATTATTGCTGTTTGCCAATTTTCGTTTATGTGCGAAAAGTCGCAAAAGAGGAACGGGGGAATCGGTATCTGTGCACGTTCCTTTATCGTCGACTTCTTCTGTACAGAGCGCGTGTTTTATTACCCGAAAACCGACAGATATCAGGATTATGTGCCTCGTCAGGAGAATGCTGAAAATGATGAGGGTGAACCGCGACTATTTTTCTTTTCATTTTTCTTTCAATTTTTGTTTCTTTCCCATGTTTTTAGTTAGTTATTTTTTGCGACCGATGTTTAAAAAAATCATGCGCAAATAACGAATGTTTCTACTTTAACGAGATTTCGGAATTTTCATTGGCCGGACAACTTCGAACTACGTCTACGAAATATCAAAGCGGTATATCGATTGGTTTGCTATTAATACAAAAGTTATGCATATATATTACGCGATATGGACATATAATGTTTATTCAGCTAAAAGCCACGACGTATCCCCCAAGTTCCGATAACGAACCCCAATTGTTTTTTTTATACTGATTTTCTAATACATACAAAAAAATCATAAGCCTCACATGTTTTAGTACATTTACGTGAAATGATCGAATACTTTTTCTTATGATTTAAGAATCGTTAATTTTTTCCACGAATTTCGAATTTTGAACCGTGTTCTATACAAGGTTCTATACAACTGAAAACGTTGGTGCTAATTAAAGCATATATATTGAGTATAAAAAGATCATTTGTTTCTTGATGGGGGAAAAGAGTCTATAAAGAGGTTAAAAATTGAATGTTTCATGAAGAAGTGGTATGAGCGCATCAGTTGAAATAAAAGTAAAGTGACATATTTTTCTTTTCTCTTTTTTGGAAAAGAGAGAAGTAGAAACAAAGTTGATAAAAGGGTCCGACAGCATCCCCGATGTGCGCGATGTGATAAGTGTTTCAGCTTATCACGTTTACGCGTTTAATACTTCCTTCACATGGGGAACTCACCCTCAACAGACATACGGACATTTAATGGTGATTTTTTTGTCGCTATGCGAGCGTTTTTACTTCGTCGCGATGCGACGTACCTCGAAAACGTCCTCCCCCATCGAGAATACGAAATTACTTTCTCTGCGTCGGTTCTGACGTTGCGCGTCAGAATGCGATATTACGGGCGTGATCGGATTATTGATGGATGGACATGGAGAATCACGGTCGCATCCTAGATACGAAATATTCAGCGTGACTATACGAGCTTGCAGCAAATGAAAATGCAATCGACCAATCAATCGATGTACTGTTGTTTTTTCTCGTTACACTTCCCCTCTCCCCCCTCGACGTCGCGCAAGAGCACGGATTTCGCTATAAAATAACGTCATGAGAGGTGCAAAAAATATTGACAACACGCACAAGAACAACAATGTTGCTGTACATTCGGCGGATCATATTTTTTCAAATTACACACAATCAATTCGTTATTACAATTTTCAACTGCCAGTCAATGGTTAGCGCGAAACAAACGAGAGGTAATTTAACTGCAAACAAAAGAACAAGGCGAGGAAATAAGAAACGACAGGAAATTGAAATCATGCAACAAGCGAAGAAATAAATTGAGCGCGTGGAATATTAGCGTGCAGAAAGGAGAGACTGCTCGGTATACACTCTAGGAATTAAATTCTTAAAGTTCCCTGCCACGTATGTCGGGAAGTCGCATTCCGCGGGTCCCCGAGACTAGCTACTTTCCTGGCAGCTCTCCTCCTAAGGGATCTGATATTAATTCCCATAAATTTTCTTTCATCGTGTATGAATACCGCGTCGTTCGTTTCCTCTGCTCGAGACGGTCTGTTTGGCTTTTAATCCGAGTATGCAAAGAACGTTATTCTTCTCCATTGCCCAGAAGGGGGGACAATAAGACTGTGATTTTGTAATATTCAATGACTGGTACCGCTCTGAGGCCAAGTTTAGCACAAGTGCACACAAATCTAAAGGGAATATGACGAATTTTTCAAATTGTCCAAACACTTTATCCATCGAATTAATATCAAAAGAACCACCAGAATTAGAAAAAACAACCCCTCAAACGGGAATTTATTTTCTGATTTTATGAATTCTTCAATGATTTATTTTTATAACATGACAAATTGCACAATTTTATCGAAGTCTTATACCTTAACCGGCATAAGTTAAACCTCTGCAATGTCTTTGCAATGACAGTGAGGCAGCCGGTGATCGGCGATTGGACAAAAACGTACACCGCGAGGTGGGCGGCAGGCGATCATTCCCAAGTCAATTACAATCGATCATAATTCTCATCGCTTCAACATGGTTTTACTTCATAACGTATATTATTACTTCATTCGATTAGAATGACGGGTCCAGAAATTTGATGTCAGGTCATGCTAAAAATTGCAGAAACACTTGAAATAAAACTTTTCATTCGACCTAAGTAAATGATACACCGTTGATGAATCGTCGCAATGCAAACGTACTTTGGTTTCTCGCGACAAAGATGCAGTCCGACGAAACGGAATTGCCTGAATGGTTTTAATGCCAGAGCAAATCGAGGTCTTTGTGAGAAAGGGTTAAACGATAGGGGAAAAACAAGAAAGAGCCGCAGCCGGAGATGGAAACGGCTCAATTCGCGGCGCGCTTTGCTTCTTACTTTTTGGTGTTTACATAACGTGATGGCTCGTGGGCTATTGTGCGCGATGCGCTCACTTTGCCATTCTCTTTCGGCGCTCGTTTGCGGCGCACTTTATCACGCCCCGAGATTGGCGCATTAAACATCCAGCAAAGGGAATTTCTACCCTTGCCGCTCGCGCGACCAACTCATCCCCCCGAGCGGTGTTTCGCTTGGTTTGACGATTTCACCAGTGATCATGAAATGTAAAACCTTAAATTCAATTGCAAATGATTCAAAACGCAACAAACATTTCAATTTAAAAAATCCTCGGGCAAAAAGAAACTTGGCGTAGATGTGCTACATATGCATACATATGCATATATATGTAAAACTATAGTTTTACCTATGCGCTGTTTATTGAAATCCCAAACTGAAATAACAATCTAAGAATTGCAGGCTTTGCGTGCGAGGAACAAACTGTAGTTCAATTCCTCATAGCCATTAAAGACAAGAAGAAGAAGACAATATAACAATCATGCGTGACAAACTTGAATCGTCTCCTGTTTCATTAACTGTCCCGTTCAAAATGGAGATTCAATAAGAGTAAGATGACAGAATAAGCACCATGATTTCGTCAGGACTTACCCAGCTGACCGTGTGTACGTTACACACTTGAATGAGCTGTGCGTAAACTGATACGCAGTACTTTGCATACAAGATACCGGGACCGTCGCTCTGGGGAGGTCGGCCGTCTTCTACCTGCCACCATCTCAAAGTATGGTGGCATGCCCCGGTACTTGTGCTGCTTTCTGCACGCAGCTTATTCCGAGCCCGCCTTACACCACTTTTTCAGCATCGATGCAGATCGCACGTTTCAGTTTCATAGAAATCATGATTTGTCACGACACACACCGTCCCGCCGAGCAATTCGCGTAACAAAATACGCGGACAAACGAGAATTGGAACTGAAATATTGAAATCGTATACGTCGGATTGTGCACGGACGAGATTCGTCGGGGAGCTTCGGGTTGCGAATTTCGGTCAAGGAGGAAAGGGTTGATAAGTGTGTGCTAATTCGTTCGACAGTTGGGAACGGATGTGAAGATCCCGGGCCCGAGAGTTTTTGGCAGGGGCAACGACGAGTAAGTCCGGTGAAATGTTTCTGCGAGAAGGGCTTCTTAGCTGCATAGTGCAGGTTTCGTTTGCCAATCGCATTATTCGACTAATAGAACTTATTTCCTTTTAAAGAATATTGGATTTAAGGCTGGATCTTATTCAAGTTTCAAATTTGTATTTACGAGTTTCTTTGTGCGAAATATGATCGTCCAGGGAAGGCGGAAAGGTGATTTCATTATTTGCAAAAAAGGGATATTAAGGGATCGATGAGCAGACATGTGTCGGATAATTTCAACGAAACGAGGATGTCGAGCAGATGGATTTATTTATTAGTCAAAGAAGAAGGCTGAAATGAAAATCGCGAAATCGTACGATTATATGCGCAGTCCAGAGTGAAGCGGAGGGAGCGTCTTTTTAGTAGGATGGTCGCGGTAATTGTGTCAAAGCGAGTTCTCGAAATTTCAATCACAGGTCTGAAACCCCTCGACGAACGCGGAAAACCATCGAGGCATTACATATTTGCTCTCAAGTATAACCGGTTCAAGATCTCACCCCTTCGTAGAAGGCTTTTCCCAGTCTTTGAATCGGGCGCTTTCGGCCTGTCGCCTCGCCACAGTTATTAATATTTGCCGACAATTATCAAGAGGGAACTCCTCCCGCTTGGTTTACCCCTTTAATTCCAAGCACCCAAGAACCAGACACGTTTCTCTGATCGATATTTCTCAAATTGACACAGGAGTTGAAATTATGTTCACCTTGCTATGATAATGTTCATTAGACATCAAATTTTGTTTCCACTCGTTAGATCGCGACTTTATAATTATAACTTTCAGATTGTGTCCACTTGTTTGCAGTTGGTCTACTGAAAGATAAAATGTATATCAAACTGAATTGGATTATTAATTCAGAAAGGCAATAAAACGTCCATACAAAAATGAGAAAGTTTTACTTGAATACTTGCAAGAAAACGGTTGATGACCTCATTAAAAATTCAAATTATTTTTTTTATCCAGGAGAAAGGAAGAATCGAATTTTATAAAAAGCAATGATCCAATATGGGATTATCAAACAAAAGTGGTTCTTGGAAATGGAACGAACAAATTACTTATATTATAACTCGATAGCGTCTCTGGAGAAATAGTCAGCCCTTTTGTGTGCGCCAAGAATGCGATCGACTAATATCTCTTGTGAAACACGTACACAGACACGGCATACAAATGAATTATTAGAAGTCGCTTTCAGTGTTGATCCATTTCGTTTATCCGTCTATATTAGCACACCGAAACAGTATTCGAACAATGCCTACAGGTGCAACGCTCAGCTGGCACTATATTTTCGTTAAATTCAAAGTTCCTGACAGCAAGGTACACCGTATTCCGTGACTTAACTATGGTTATTGTTATCGATCGAGTGAGATGTTTGCCTTCTTGAAGGCCCGATGATAAGTCGGAAGGCGGGCAAAATTAATGTGCATTGTGTTGTATATATTCGAATTATTTTGGCAGGCTGCAAATGTTCTGACATTTTGATGACTACGATAAAGAGAATCATTTATGACTTATTAATATTTTTTATAATTCATATTACAACGATATGTAATTGTCAGCTAATAATTGTCATGACATTAAAAAGTCTCAGGTGAAACAAATATGAAATCAATTTGCATATAGATATGATAAATGATTTTTATCAAAATAAACCTTCTTCAAATGTAGTTACAAAGAAAGTATGAAAAAATGAAACTAATAGAAATTGTATACTTTTTAATTTGTGATCGTTTGACAGGCTAGATGTGAAACCGAAGGATGTATCTAAATATTTAGAAAAGGTAAACTCTCGGACGGAGTTGGGAAAAGTTTCGTGTGAAAGGTGAAGAGGATTAGCATCTCAAGTTCAGGGGGGAGTTGATTTTCACGTTGAACCGTAAAAGCAATCGGGAAACTGGATCCGTGGTCGAAGCCGAACCACTGGTCGAGGTCTGAACACCGAACTCCATCCACTTGAGGCTCGGAAAATCCATCAACATCCAATGGCTAGACGCAATGAACGCTTCTCCAACCCCGTGGCTCTTTTATCATCAGCCGCAGCAAGGTTCGCGCAAAATTCTCAACACCGTCCAGTGTGGGATAAGCTCCGTTTACTAAGTACATTTTGCATCTAAGACGCTTGCTGAATTTAATTACAGAAAGCCCGTTGGTCACAAAGACGGGGACGTCCACTTGGATTAGGCACAAAAGGACATTTCGATCGCAGTCAAATATTTCAGTGTTAGATTAACGTGTCCAACTTTACGCAACTCGATCACATTTGCCCAAAGTTTGTAATTAATGGGTTTGGACCGTTTAATTTAGTTCAACTATCGATTTTGATTTTCTTTAGCACCTCATTCGTTATTGAATTATACTTTTATCCAACCTGTACGAGTTTAAATCAACGAACAAAAAAAAGAGGAATCACTGAAATCGTTTCTAGTAAAAAAAAAAAAATTTTTTTTTACGATTGCACGGAATTATGACTTTTCTTAGAATACAGAACAAATCACATATTAAAATCAACAGGATTTGTGTGCCCTATCTTTTATCCGTTTTGAAACATTATCGTTAGATTAAACCAGGCTGCCAATTAACCGAGCACTCGGAGATGAGCCTGGACCGTAAATTCGACGTCTTTATGCGGCGACCGTTGAAAAACAGAAGCTCGTCACGATAAATTCTGCGATTCAATTCGCCTGCTCATCTTTTGAGGAGGTACTCTACCGCCATCGAAGAGGGCACAGGCTAAACGGCCTGCGAGGAGTCGACAGTCCCGTGAATAGAACAGCTCGTAAAACGTATACTCGTATTTACACCACCGCTCTTGCATTGACACATAGTTGGACCTTCTTCGACGTCCTTTATTTATTGTTGATTCTTTAACCTTGTACGTTAATAAATTTAGACGAATATAAAATTTATGTCACTATTTTTATCAGTTCGCAAATATTTTTTTCCTTCATTTTAATTTAAAAATTTTTGTTCAAATTAACTGATCTCAAATTTCTTTTTACTGTAAAACTTGAAAAAAAACTTTTTAAGCATTCATTTAATGGGGATTATTTATCGTTTTTATTAAAATATAAATTTAACATTGCGAATATAAAAATTTTAAAGTTCCTGCAGCATAAAACCCTTTACTATTACAGATTTCTATGAGTTTTGAAAAAAAAACACATCAGTAAGTTGAAACAGCTCAAAGTCTTTTGAAATACGACAGTGGAAACATCTCGTGAAAAATTAATTGTGGCATATCAACTTGTTCACATTTGTTCGGTCGTTCGCAATTTAAATATGCACTAACGAGTCCGCAATATGACTTCACATCCCACCGAGCGTCGTATAACCGTGAAACAGTCATGACTTTTTAATGCAGTGGCCGATTTTCTTCTGGAACAAGTGTTACAGCGGTGACATAAAAATTTTTTTGCCAGTTAAGTGTCAAAAACTTTGTTGCCGTTTCACAGGCCGCTGGGAAATTTTGTCCGTTTCCATGCATATTCTCTTTTTAACCGTTCCATTAGGAATCACATTCCCATTATTTCACAAAATGACCAGAATTTAATTCCCATCTTGCCGCGGCTTTTACACGCCGACAATAACTTTTCTGTCTCAATTTTGAAAATCCATAATTTTATTCCGGCGTCTTCCAGTAGTTTTTATTTCGACATATCGCAGAAAATTACATTACGTCGGTCGGAAGAGGGTACGTCGTAAAAATCGTAACGAAGCCGACTGCGGTGCGCGTGGCGAAATTGCAGCGGCCGCCGCTGGTCATCAACATTTCTCTGCGCTTGATAGACCCTTTGTGAAACGGCGTACGAGCTTTCATGCTCTTAGCCAAGGGAGCGCTTTTTCCTTCTCCTTTCTTTCGATCGTTCTTCACAAATCCCTTCCCCATAGACGCGGAGCTCCTATGCACTGCGGAACAAACGAACCTTTTTATGTTTTCGTGTGTGCGAGAGCGTGACCACTTATACTGGACGGTGCTGCCGCCACTGTACTCCGAATCACAGCAGAATTTTGCTAACATTCATTGTTCATCCGTCTGGCACTTTTCGACGATCGAAAAATTTGTTAAATGATTTTTCATTGCAACAGAACAACTGGTTTCAATTTTCCACAGATACCGACCGTACGATAAAACTTGAAGCTTTATGAATTATAATTTTTGATATCAAAATGTTTTGTTACGAAATATATTTTTATTGATAATGGCGGTCCATTTCGCAAGCAGACGTCAATTGCGGAAACGCTCGCGCAGTAACAACAACGCAATGCGGCAGTTGCATCGGTTCGAGATAATTAGGTTTGAGTGCACTCTGGACGCCGCAGTCGGTAATTCAGTTATCAGTGGACACCCCGCGTACAATGGCTATCACAACGGCATCAAACATAACGCATCAATTAACGTGAACAATAACCAAGCCGTGAGAGCCGCGCGTATAGCTTTTGGTTGCCCGCACTCGAGGGACACGCTTGCTACGTGCGCTCGACAGAGATGGACGTGAGCCATGTCGATAGAGAGAATTTCGGAAGAGAGGCTGAAAAGCACATGCCAGAGACGATACGCGCATTCTCTGATAACGTCATGATTGCTGCGTTCGACCTAACTGCAATTTCTTTGCTGTGGTTATAACTTTACGCACAAAATTTACATTTTTAATTTCTAAAACATTTTGTTTTCATAATTCGTTTTGAAATTCTTTATCATTATTATAAGTCTTTGTTTCGATAATAATCATATTTCCGAATCGATTTTTATTTCTCATAGCAATTGACAATCGTTTTTTCATATCATTGTGTTGGTGCATTCAAAAGTTCGAATTATGAAAATAATATGAAAATCGATGAAAGAATATAAAAGTGAAAAAATAGAAGAAAAATGGCATGCAACAAAGAGCATTGTTTATCGTGCCTACAGAGAGAATTTATGATCTTTTTTTTAAACGGAAAAAGGTGTGACTTTTACTGAAAACACGACAAAAAATGAAATGTTAAATGATTAAAATATTGCTTATAAAAAAAATTTGCTTATCGAAATAACAGATCCGAGCGAATAAGTCATTCTTTCTCTGTTTCACAACGTTAATGTTACAATAATCATATTCATGCTCGTTCACATCTCATTCATATTCGCATAAAATGATAAAATTTCAATTAAGCTTCACGATTCTACTTTACGACACTACTTTGAGTTTTTTTGATAACGTGCAATAATCATTGACAGTGCCATCGCCAACACAAATCAAACGCTCTGTTGCATTGCAATAAATATGATTCGCGCCCGCTCGATTCGACTTGTTTTTATTCGCGTCGATTCAAGATGCAAGCAAGATCTCGGAATCGCTTGGGAACCGGTTTTTACGCCCGAACAGGCGTTCACTCGTTACTTGTCATTCTCTTTTTCTACCGTGGATTTGAGATTTTAGAAAAAAACATGTTAGCCTGGTTTTCTAAATCCTTTCATTCATTAATTATGGTCATTCTTAAATGATACGTTACAACCAAACAAATGTTCACCCTATGAACTGATCCAAATTTACGAATAGATACACAAATTTTGAAGTTATGCTATTTTTATAATTAAAACAAACTAAGGTGAATAGACAGTGAAATAATTTTGTTTTTAATTCGAGGAATCTCGAGTCGAACTTTTCTTTTTTTTTTGATTAAGTACATATCGATGAGTTGGGTCAGTTCGTGACGAATTCGCCATAAGAAAAGAAGAAGCAATTCATTGCGGTGTGTCGTAACAAAAGAAGCGTGAAGTCCTCGGTACCATATTCAAAGTGCGCAGCATCGCTTCATCTGGAGGAATGCAACGATCGATTATCACGCTGCTGCATATCGATACTACCGTTTGCGCTCACCGACACGCCTGGCGATCGTGTTGAAACGCACAACCACCGAACTACTCGGCACGTTTCACACTGTATAAGTGTTAGTCAACTGATGCCATCGTTGCTTAGCACTCGTGCCTTGAATATCGTCGCGATATTGCCACCAAAGAAGATTAATGTTTCTCGGACACTGTCATGCCAAATGTCTTTGAGCTTGTCTTCGGGTTAGTCATCTCACAACCATTACTTATCGTTTACACCCCAAAATACACGAAAAATCATGAAACATTTTTGCAATTACAAGGTAAAGGTAAAATCAATTTTATTTCGTCGATATTCAGGATTAAATTACGCCCAATCGTAAATCTATTTACACACAGATGAAATTCAGCGAACGCGATTTATCGTGGAAGTACGAATGAAATTGTCAAAGCAAATGGAATAGGTATGAATCAATATCACGGATGGATTCGATAGCGATCAATTTAATCGGTAATCTTTTTATTGTTTCCCTATTATTTTTGGACTCCGGCATGGCTTTTAATTTCATTCGGGTGCATTCAATTTGAACATCGAAAAAGAACTGTCCATTCCAAATCTGCCTTAATTTTCTCGTGCGCACTTCCTATTTTTATTTTCTATCTAGTTTTAAAATTAATCAATTTGTCGCTCATTCGAACGAAATATTCCCGACAAAAAATTGGCGCTAATCTCATGATAACAGCGTTTGGAAATTCAGAAACATCAACATCAAGTTATGTTTTTTTAATCGTATAAAAAACGAATGTTTCAGCTTGTCACGATAATTCGTTCGGAGAAAAGAAGCGTCTTCGTTCGGCAATTGAAACAAGCAACGATAATGGCAACTATTAACGATCAGAGTGGCTGAGAAGGGCACCTGAGCCCAAAATATCACCGCAAGTAACGCAATTACAGTTTACAAGTCGGTTCCCTCTGTGACCTGGGTTGTATAGATATATACGCGTAACCGAATGTCTGTAATATCTTAATACGCGCGCGGAACAGGGCAAAAGCCGTGGCACATCTGAGCACACTTCAACCCAACTGCCAAGAACGCCCGTAAACCGATATTCGAATAATATAAGCGAAACGCCTTTGTTTTGCGTAAAACGCTGTTGCTGCTAAACTGATTAAATCGGCTCGACAAACAACAATCAGCGATTATAAATAAAGCCGTGTGTGTGCATGTGCATATATTTGACGAGCGCAATCCACGGCTCGCAGTAATCATGTTTGCTCGACGATCATTTGTTCCGGGACATAATGTTGATGATTGCTAATTGCAGTCTGATTTATTTAACTGAAAATCGGAGCTAAATTTGATAGCTGATTTGGGCTGCATTTAATTATGTTTTGTGGTGAATGGTTTTCGAACACAATAAGAATTTTGCCATGTGTTTGAACTGACATCCCGACGCAATTGAATTGAACCTTTAATTCGTAAATCAGACTTTCTTTTTAAGTATAAATTTACTCACAACTTTATAATTAATGTTTTCTAAAATAAAATTCAATGGCATTGATGGTGTTTTATTTGTTCAAAACTGTAAACTGTCGAGGAGCATGGAATCATATTTTGATGGTTAAAACTTATCATTTAACACACGAAGAAAATTCAATCTACCGAGTGTGTTCAAATGGAAGTCAATAGTTTGTTTGTCTGACCGCGTCTGGTGTACACTACTTCCCAAACACCATAATTATTTTATATTTGTGTTATTATGAGCATCCAACTAACTCCCCTGTGGATTCGCCCGGAGGTGCGGATAGGGTTAAGGCGCTGCAGCCCTGTTCTCTCGATGCGGCAGTCGTGTTTGGCTGCTGCGGTTAGTGTAATTACAAAAGGATCCCTTCAGTGTCTTGCGCGAAACCAACGAACGTCTTAGCTGATCGTCTTATGTTGCCCGAGCGGGGTGCCATCGGAATCTCCACCCTCCGCGCTTCAGACTATAACCGAATTGGCCAAATACCGTTATTGCCTCTGCGAAACAAACACACATTGCTAGTCCACCGTATATATTCAATAGCATTTTCAATTGCCCTCAAATTTTAACCTTGATTAATAATGCCAACATTCCCTTACACCCCATTGATTTTTATTGAACGGATAAGATATTTGCAATAAACTTTTCATCTCATTTCAATTTCAAATTTTTCGCATGACAATGACTATTTTTAAGCCTTCAATTTATCCGGTCTTTTTTGTTTTCATTTTTTTTCCTCGTTTCTGATGTATGATTATTATACACCCGATGGTCATTCAGGAGTTCGATTGATGTTACTGTTTACGTTCGCGATTAGAGTAAATATTTATGTCGCCGATGCAATCATTTTAATGATTGCAGAGCAATTTCATTAGGATCAGTATGTACGAACAATAATGACTGTGCGGAATTGTTGCAGCATAACGATAACTGGCACCCCGTTAACATGATGCTCGATGACTATTCCCCTGTGACGTCTATCGTCACTTTGAATATCGAATGATCATCCGAAACGATGATAAGTTTCGGGACATAAAATCTTTGCAAATATGACGAGACGCGGGGCATTTGCTTGGTCCATTACCAGCCGAACTCATTCTCTCCTAGTGTTAATTTGGCATGGCGAGAATGGTCGCTAGTCATTAATGGCTTGTGTCTGCTAACGATTATCGGCTGTAATCGTCGAGCCGATTGTTCTGGATCGTTGCTCTAATAAAGTCTGATGGACGCTACGCGCATGATGACGATGATGATGCGATCATAATTGCTTGATCCCCGTGCCTCGCGCGCCGAGAACATTCGCATTTCCCGCGATATTAGTTACCGCCTCGTCAGCGACAAAATTTCGAACAAAATACCAAAAATGATAGCAGAATTTTCGCTTGTGTATAACGACGCCGTAAAACAAGCTACGCTGACGGTTATTGTGATTGGAATAATTGTTAGCCAATCGACTCTGCCGCTGATCGTAAATCGTTTTTGGTTTTGAGTTTCGGTGTTTTTTCCATCCGAAATTTCACGCAACACAAGCGGAGGAGTGCCTCGCGTAATTAGAAATACGTTTATGCGTATTATTCTGTCACGTCGTTAGAGAGAGGGGTTGGACCATCCATTGTCAATAAGGGACGCATGCATAATGTAGCGACTCAGATGATGCTTATAGACCGTACAGACTTCTCATGTTTTATGAGAATTCGTAATCTGATTATACTACAAAAGTAATATCAGATATTACGAAAATGTCAGACGTGAATAAAAGAGCGACTTGACTAATTCTTTAATACCGATGACTGATCATTTTGAAATTTAAAAAAGTTACTTTCTTTCATGTGATATCTCTAAGATGAGATAACAATTTATGACAATATTGTGGTCTACTTTTTTTTGCCATAAAATTATTTTGTCATTTATTTATTCGAATACAAAGTTTTGAATTAAAATTAAATCTAGGCTTTGTCACATTTCTTCAATAAAATAATAAATATAGTTTATTTTGTCAACTGTTGTATTAGCTAATGTCTACTAACAGAAACTGGCTTAAATTTCTTTCTGCAAAAGGGGATCGGTACATCTGACAATTTGAAATCGCATGCTCAATATTTTTCTTGTCTCCTGATGCATAACGGATTGAACAATTATTACTAGGTAAAAATGTACTTTTTGTTTTTTTATAATTATTTAGAATTAATATTTTTTTTAATTGTAGTGTAAGAAGATTTTTATATATGCAGATTATCTTCTAGATGAAATTTACTTGCTATATTTATACGGACAAATAAGAATCATAAAAAATTTTAAAAATGTTCATAAAAACATTTAAATATCACTTATAAGAAGAGAAATTTAAATATCAATGGCAGATGGTTTGATCAACTGAAACCGCAAAAATATATATATCGTTTTTTTCCCATAGATTATATTTTTATCAGACATAATTTTAGGTTCGGTTCACCGATTGAAGAATCTGCGGTTTTTGCGCCACTCTGATCGCGATTACAAAACAGGGGTGTCACAGCGCCTAATAACTGGTTATCTCGTGCAGATGCGTAATATTTATTCCTCTCGCTTACGCATGATCGCGCGTAATATACGGTTTTCGTTGGAATCACTGTTTCGCGTCGCGCAAATTGCTCGAGTAACCAAATCAGGCGTCGCTTTTTCGCCACCGGTTTCCACAGGAAACGTGTAATCTACAAATCGATTCACTTAGAAAGAGGGGCGTCGAATTAAATAAAGCCGCGCGCACACCTCGCCCAACAATCATTATCTGCGACAAAGACCGGCATTCAAGTAATTCTGGCAATTTCATCTAAATTCCAAAATTTCCGCCGCATCTCGATCAGAAGTTCCGTTGCAAGTGTAAAGTTGAGAATAAAGTGCATGCGATGACGTGCACCCAACTATTTCTTCGTTCGCTTATTGTTTGCTGCGTGCTTGCGTCGCTTTGAATTATCGATGAATTTTACGACTATGTTGTTGTGTGAATACAATTTTCGGTTACCAATATTTTTTTATTGAAAAAAAAAAAATTGATCAAAAAATGTGAATACATTTTCTAAAAAAGTAACAATTATTTTTTGGGTAAAAATTTGATCGGCAAGGATTCCGAGAGGCACGTCGAATTGACTGAATTTTTAATGCGAAAACCCATGGAAAAATTGCAATTAATCGTCGCGCGAATGGTTCCGTGTGTCTGATGGATAAACTTTTTTATGCATCTTAATAACAAGCATTAAATCGAGTCAGGAGTGATTGCGGGCAATTAGTATCGAATTATACCGAATGTCCCCGGAATATATTTACCATTAATTTGGTTTTATATCTGCATGTTGTTTTCTTAATTCAGTCAAGCTCGGAGCGATGCCAATCTCTCATGATCTACTAAGATTCGACGTTGCCGGCGAGTCCCAAGTCGCAATACTAATAGATGCGAGAGCTGGCGGCGTCGGCCTCGAGGGCACATTTCTCAGTAACCTGGATAGGTTGCGAGGTAGGTGCATAGCAGCGCTTTGCTAAGTAGACAAGAAAAATATATTCAGCAGAAACCAACGATAAAAGAGGAGGAGTGCAAGAAGCAGGCAAAAAAGCGGGTCTCGCTTCGAGAGCATCGCCTCTCTCTGATACAAGAACAAAGATTTTCGCTATTACGTATATCTGAAAAACTCGGCGCAACGTAAATGCGCGTTCGTACCATTAAATATGACTCGTTTCATTAAACGCAACTGAGATTGCACTCGAGCGTTACCTCGCCATGCATTGTATGAGATGTGTACTTTCGAGTCCTTTTATTGCGAATTATTAAAGATGAATTTTTCTAAAACCTTCTCTTTCTTAATAATAGAAAAAAAAGTATGTGTACTATAACAAAAAACAATTAAAGAAACTTCGTAGTCATTATATTTATTACCACATTGCAGCAGGAAGTGTGCTTCCAATGAGAGATCCAAAATGTAACATTTTTCTTCCGCATGAATACGAGGTCAAAAAATGTGTCATAGTTTTCTTTTGCGTTTGCAGGATAAACTCGATTTTATATTAAAAAAGGCGTTTTTCTCGGGAGATTGAAACCCTCCTTCTAGTATGGGGACAAAGAAAAACAACTTTGTTTCTCGAGCGTGCTATTTGCCGGCATAAAAATAGAATGCCTAGAAATCGCTAGTTTAAAAGACGAAAAGGGTGCAAGAGAGAGAATAGGGGCACAAAGAACACTGGGTGAGTAGTCTCGGTGAGACTTAATTAAGCAGCGGGCAAAGCCAGCTTAGTTCACAAAAAGTGACCGCGGCACCCCTTCTCGTTTGAACGACCAAGTACGTCAGCGACAGTTCTAAAGTACCTGTCGACTTTCCTAAGTTGAAACAATCTGAATCAAACGAAGTTTTCGAGAAATTATCCAACGTTGACCGCACTTTTGCAAAAATATAATCAACCATGTTTATTCGCCGGCGGTGTGTCAATTCACACACAAAAAAATGTCAAATTTCGATGAATTATTTGCCAAGGCATTCGGGCCGACTGTTTTTTCCTCTTATCAATTTTCGTTCGAACAAAAAAATACGATTTTTTCTGACAATAAAACCGTTGAATGTGCTTTTATTATTTTTTCGAACAATGATCGGTGATTACAAAACTGTTATTCGGCAAGAATTGAGCTTTTTTTTGGACTCGAGTAATCGACGTCAACGAAAAAAAAAAAAAGAGTCGATACAAAGTTTGATAGCAGAATCATTTTGTGCGGGCTAATTTTTTATAATGTCGACGCAGATAAATGCGATCGTAAAAGAATGGAAACGTCTGAGGCTCGCTTTGAACCGAGGGTGGTTTCTACTCTCTACCCCCTTGTGCGTTGGTAAAAGGGTGAGAGTCTTGAACCGGACACGGTGTTATGTACATATGTATATACGTAAATACGGTAACACGCACAAAAATTAACCCTTCGCTCTGTATCGTAGCTACGCTCAAGAAGTCCCTTTGTCGTGGTATATCACGTTTGTGCGCTTAGATATGTTATTATGATTCACTGAACCCTTCTTATATATTCTCACTACAATTTTCTGTTTATGGTTTTGACATATTTTCAGATTATCAAGTATCTACATTTTTAAATTTTTAACAACTTTCTTTTCTTCAATGAAATGCTTCAATAAAAACAAACATTTTTATTTGAATAAACATAGTTGCATGATTATATTATCATTTTGTTTTGCATGCAGGGCTTGGCAGTGCAAAAATATTTGCGAATATATGAATTTCTTAATAAGGTTTTCCCTCCAACGATATTTTAGGTAAAGTTTGTCTTTAAACGAATATCAGAGATGTAAGAAATGTGAGAGATGGTCGGTAAATTCATCTGTGACATGGCGATGAAGAAAAACTCATCGAAAGGAAACATTGCAAAAGCATATTGACGTGGAAGAAGATTGACGAAGGAAAAAATCAGCTTTGCGTGAAACGGGATGACTGAGAAAAGAAGCAAGCTTGTTTTTCTAGCGAAAACGTACAGATAGGGTAGCACATTACTGTTGTCCTCTTTGTGCCAGTTTAGCGTTTCATGTCGTATTCCGACTCATTGGAAATTGAGGAACGCGCAGAGAGGAGTCGTGTGAAGGGAAACGGCTTTGAGATAAAAAGAACCCGGGTCCGAGCTGCGTCGCGAGAATGGCGCTGAGTCTCGGAGCTTACGTCAAAGGTGTGTGTCGAGACGTGTCGAACCCACTGGACGCGAACTTGAGGCTCAGTGCATGCTCCAGTTACACCTGACTTCTTTGACGCGCTCTCTTCGCAAATGAACTCTCGTTTTCCTTGTTAATCAAAGTGCTTTGTCGCTCTTATGGCGCCTCTAACTCTATCTAGAAAAAAAAGTCTATGATCGAATAATTAAATTTTGCGGCCATTTTATGATGAATGCACACGGGGCTTTGTCGCGTTAGCCTGTTTTCTTTTAAACTCTTACATGTTCTTTTTTTATTCGTCAAGAAATTACGTCTAAAACACACGATTACGTCACTCGCGTTAACATTTTTTTTTTCAAGTTTATTCGCGTGAATGTATGAGAATTAAAATTTTCCTCTAGAATTCTCTGATTATAAATCTGATGAAGCCATTTTTGAGACGAAGAAACAGGAAAGTGTAACTTTTTTTTCATGCTTTTTCATAACTCTGAAATTGCTGCATGTTCCATTTCGATTTGACTGTTTTAGTTAATGAAAATCAGATTAACTGTTCAAAGTTTTAATGGCGTAATGAAACATAATGAATGAAAATAACTATCATTACTTTTATATCTTCCGCTCTTCGTTCTGAAAAAGACGTCATCTTTAATTTTATAACACGTCTCAGCTAGAACTCAGATTGTATCACAAAAGTACCAATCGAAGTGAACATTGCTCTTCGCAAGAGTTTCCATTTTTCCCCCTTCTGATTTGCTCGTTTATAATTTCAGTCGTTTGATAATTTTGTGTTTAATAATCTCAGTCGTCTAAATTGGTGAAAAAAAGAAAGTCAATGTTGGAAACAAATGTAACAATATTTCTCAAATGGAAGAGACACGATACACGAGGGGGGTTGCGAAGGGAAAGTCAGTCCCCGAGGTCCCAATTACAGCGACACCCGATCCTGGCATTATAGTCCGGTTAATTCGAGGGGAAAGTTGTGTATAAATCTCGGCCAGTTGATCGCACAGTTTGGAAGTTTGTCGTCAGGACAGAGAGAAAATTTAGCAGAGTCACGTTGCACGAATCGCAGATCCTATGGTGTCATATTATGACGCCCGTAACTTATACGATTTTATAACTTATAATGATGTTTAACATTTACAACAATAATCACGTAAATCCACGTTTAGATTAAGTTTAACTGTTTTGAAAGTAGAAAATTTAAAACTAAGTAAAATATTTAGTCGCTTAATTTTTAATCTTGAACATTCTGAAATTTGATTGCAAAATATTTGTTTGAAAATGTAAGTTGAAATGAGTTTATCAATTGTTAATTTCCTCCTTTCAAATGACATTTTAAATGGTCTGGGTCATATGTTTCTAGTTTGGCATGCTTTCTTGTCGCTTAGAGGCTGCCTGACTAATTACAAGGCGCGACCACGATTCTATATGTAAGCTAGGGTTAAAGGCAGATGTCGGTTTCTAAGCTTACGCGTATTCGGTTCACATTTAATGTTTTTTGCTTCCAAGTGCTCGATACAACTTTCGTGGTCTGCTCAAAACATATGTTCTTACACTGATTCACTAATTATCATATCTATCAACGGATTAATTTTATACTTGAATTCATGAACGAAAACAAAATTAAATCTAAATTTTTCGTACTGCAAATGAAAGCAGATGTACACGAAGTGTAACTAGATGTACAAATTATAAGTTGATAAAAAATTAAACAAGATTGTTTTAATCATTTAATCATTTTTGTCAATTATGGTTAATCTTTCGGTTCATAGGCCAAGTCAGATCCTCCTAACTTTATGAACTGCTACAGTTTATTTATCATTACAAAAGGTCACCTCATTGTTTCTTTGTTCCTGAACCCCTTTCTCTGCCGACGACGCGAATGGGATCGACCTCTGAATGACTGTCACATAACGTAAGATGATAACCTTCACTTAGTTCAAGTCGAGGATTTTGACCTTTAAGAAAATGCCAAGTCGCCCGTTAAACGGGCTAATATAAGCTTCGCATTCTGTACTTTTCTCCTTCGCGAAACTTTGCACTCCGTCATTGGCTTTTCAGCCCGGATTTGCATTTAAATGTTAAAAACCGACGCCAAGGATCTCGCGCCTTCGTCTGCACTTTGGTGTTATTATTATCTTCATTTTAAATTAATGAAATTAACGAAACGAAAATTAAATTATCCGTTTCGTTCTATTACGAACGCAATTAGTCATTTTTGTGCAGCAAATTACAGTTTGTACTGAATTTTTGGTAAATATCGAGTTAATTGCTTCATTTAAAAGCGTGGTCATTAAGCAATGCTGTCTTCGCAGGCGAAGTAAATCAACGCATGTGAAATTAAAGTAGTAACGCCCTTATTAGCGTGTGAAGGTAACAGCAAAAAAGCATCCGTCTTTCACTGCGGAGAGATCATTAAGCATCAGTCAAGGGTGGAGAGGCTTTCCGAAGATCAGAGTCTATTGGATAACGCGGTCATCAATCATCTCAAGTCATCAAAGATTGAGAAACTTATTTTCTTAACTATTTACAATCTAAAGATTTCGAAACACCGAGGGGGGAAAAACATGCCGAAATTCGAACCAGGAGTGTGACGAGTGAACACACCAAACATCTACAACATTTTACATATTCATTCATATATTTTGTTTACTTCTCATAATATAGCAATTGATCACCGCAAAAATTGTTTTTCAATGTAAAACAAATGTTTCTTTTCTTATCTGATCTGCTTCCTATGTTTTATGTATTAGAACAATGAAGATGCGGAATAATTGAAACTGGCTCATGAGAACCGTGTATAATAAAGTATATTCCGCGCGTAAATACCGTGACATTTTTCAACCGGGGATATTCAATACCGCGAACATGCAGACAGTGTGCTCGAATTAATTGGCGCTTTAATAAGCGTAATAAAATTTATAACACCTGAGGGGGAAAAAGTCGGGCTTTCCCTGCTGACAATTGATCGAAATTCGATTCACAAGAGAGGGCGCAAAAAAACCGAGTCATTGACGGACGCTATTTTTTCGTCGAGCATTGTAGCGTTGACGCGGAAGAATAACGAACGCTATCGCACAACAGGGCTGGGCCCTTTCGGTAACACGAGCCTCGGACAACAGCAGTCCATTAGTCAACCAGCGACGTGTCAATACATGAATATGACGAGCAGTCAGCAAACGACTCCCCTCGAAGGCGCACCCCTTCTTCCCCTTATCACACAAACGTACGAATCAGTCTTCCGATACCATTTTATCTGCTGGCCAAAGACGTCATGTTCTTCCATTGCATCCACCACGAGTATATATTTACTATCTTGACAGCTGTTTATTTTGATATAAATAAAATGTTGTGCCCTTATATATTGATTAGTTCTAAAACTTATAGTCGACCCAGTTCAAATGTTACCACTTTTCCGTTCAGATGCCAAACCATTGAACTAAAAATCAATCCGAAAATTTGATGTAAATAATCTCTAATGAATATTTGTTTTTGAATTGAATTTAGGGGATTGTATTTTGAACTATCAAATAAGTTGTGAATAAAGAGGGTTCAAAAGTGATTAGTTTAGTTTAGTAAACTCAAATCAAAGTAAATGAATGACAGTGTTTTGAACAAAAATAAAATTTGGATTTGAATCGCGACAAAGAGGTGTCATCATTTTTGTGCGACGACCCGCTGTGCGACTTCCCGCGGTCACGATATTCGCCGATGCCGTCCAATTTAATGTAATTCATTACACTTGCATTGTGCCTGCGTCAAGTTAGCGACGCCAGGCGTCTTACCTAATAACAACATTAGGAATTCTGACGCTAAATTTCGTGCCGACATAATGAACGAAATGAATGTACAATGAATATTCGCTTTAAATTTATGGAATGCATATCCCAAAAGTAGACGAAACACGCCGCGTAGCTTATATTGTTTTATGTTAATGACACGCGGCGAGCAATCTTCATTAAATTAAATGAAAATTGAAACTTGACAGTTCGTTGGGTGTTGATAGTCTGTTTATCGAGGGTCCGCGGACTTGAATTGCAGGACGTGCTCCGGGGTTTAATACTTTATCTACATGTGAAAACAATTAATTACGGTTTCCTGAGTTTTTTGCGCGCACTTCTATATTGTCCATTAATTTTTATATTTCCTCAGCCAATCTGGTCGGCGGTTTCTCATGCAAGCGAGATTGCAAAACATTAAGAAAACCGAAAACCGGTCAAAGCATCGGAAGCGCGCAAACGCCAGAAGACTATTCTATTACAGACTGACATCCGATCCAAACTTGAATGAACGATTACGGCCTCTGGCTCGATCTTGGTCCGCGTCTTCCTAGTATTACGCGAACAAGTGTACATAACATACAGTAAGATCTGACTGGGATGGGTGGGACGCAAACTTTATCGGCCAAGAGGGATTCTCAGCACGGAATAATGGGATACGTAAAGACCTTTGGTGTGTCGGACGCGCTGAGACGACTTTATAGCGTGGTGTGTCTCTACGGCTTCATGATTTATTACCAAGTTAACCCTTAGTTCGAAACCAGCTCGAAACATTCGATACGAGTCCATCGTCATTATGGCTCATCGCGAATCGACCTTCCATATATTCGATGAGAGACTATCAGATGAATTTGTAGTACACTCACCTCGAACCTTCTGCTCGTCCTGCAGTTGACGTGTCAGGTTGTCCTTATCTTGCCTTTCCCGGAGAACGTCCATCTGCAACTCGGCTGCAATCAAAAGAAACAATTCGTCAATTTAAATTTTAAGGACCAAGATCACTCATTGAGTACAATTTTTTAACACTAGATAGACCCAGAATGTCGAGAGGCCTATGAAAAAATCTAATTCAATCAGTCAAAAATGATCAGATGCCTCCGTTGTTCTGAGGTTAGAAATTATTAAAAAAAGGTTACAATATTGAAAAGTCGATCATATTTTTAAAATAATGTAAGTGATTGGATGGAGTTTGATAGATTGAATAACAACTAGGTAAATAATGTGTACAATAGAATTTGGACCGGAAACCCTAACGTGATTAGTTTGCCTGACCGGGATCTTGGATACTCCGAGTTGGGAACAAGCTAAGGTTGGGAGTAGTTAGTAACGCCTGGTGAATTTCATCCCCGACTGCCTTTAAGACTGTCTTATGTCCAAAATTATACCCGAGCCACTCGAGCTTCAAGCCACTCGTTCTAAAAAATTGCGCCAAATGAGGCTGATAAAATATCGTCGGCTGCTAAACATTCGTACTCGGGGTCAAGTTAATTTGACAATAAGAGCTCGCAATGGGGACCGGGAATATCGCACAGTCGGCTGCTTCGTGATTAAATCCAGCGACCAGAGCGCGCATAGTTACCTTTAATAGAATTATATTAAGACATGAAGATCCCCGGCTTCGTAACTCGTCATTCCGGCTGCCGTTAGGCTCCCTTGCCAGCCACGACTGTCTTCACCCCTCACGAAGAAAGCGCGGGCACCGTCCCAGGGGCACCACCGCGCCAAATTAGCCATTTCGAATCTCAGCGACAGCCTCGTTACAAGACGTTCGCAACTGCGCAATTGTTTCGTCGCGGCAATCATCTCTTCTGCCGGCGTCGAGCACGTTGCACACATCTCAACGAAAATCGATAGATAACGTCCGACTGCGGGCGATCGATCTGCCGGCAATTTCCGACTCCCATTAACGACACTAACTTTTCGCGGATTCAATTTGAATGCTAACCAGAACAGGAAGCTCAAGCGGACTACCCCGTTATTGCCACTTTGCGATCGTTTAGATTATCGTCTCTGCTATCTTCTGCGTCCATACAGTTTTCCAGTTTTCGTTCCAACTGATCTTCTTATTTCAATTAAACCTGGTCGTGCTCCATTAAACGGGACAGGAAACGCAAGGTAATTACACGCTGAACATTACTTCAATCAAATATCGATACCAGATGATAAATTTAATCCAAGCGCCTTTTTTTTCGTAAGCAGAAATATCCATCTTCATCTTTCTCTAACTCTCGTTCTCTCTTTCTCTCCCTTGACCGTGGACTTTATATTTTTCATCAAAATCGTTCTTTGTGTTATTCGACAAATTTATCGGATTTGCACAAAAATGTTTTGCACGTTCTTTCTTTTTTTTGTGGTATACATTTCAATTCCATAACGTCGGCGCAACAAATATGCATAGTTCCGCACGAGAACGATTCATGATTATTGATTAGCATACATGCGACGGCGGAAGACGAGGCTCCGCTTATAACATCGTTCGCTGGCCCAGCGGGCATGTGCGCTATATGTTACACCTAAAGTATGTTATACAATCTATATTCGTAGACACGCACCGTGCATGTATGTTGTGTGTGCTCTTATGTGAATGCCGCCGCTGTGTTTGTACTTGTACGTTCACGGAAAGGCCAAGATATTCGCAAGCCCCCGGGCCATTTTCTAGAAACAACAATGTCAACTTACCGTGCTATGCTGCTGCGATTTCGCTAGACTTTCCGCCACTTTATTATACAAAACAGCTGCAACTTGTTTCAACCCAGTTCCCGTTGTATTCCTGAATTAAACTTTCTTCAACCAAAAGCTTAGCTAACTTTGTCCATATATTTTTGCATCTTCATGGATTATTTATCGACTTAAAGAATTGAACAAAAAAACAAAAAAGAATACGTAATACAAATTAAGCCAAACCACCCACCTTTCTTTCGTATCAATCAAAAGCAGTAAGGCATAATCATTTTTCGATTAGAATAAAGTAAGAAACAAAAAAGTGAAAATCGGTTGGGCATTTATGCATTCAATTTAACGGACGGATCAAGCGCGGTAATAAACCGTGGATAGGAATTAACCGAGGGATTATTTTATAATTTACAACCGTGGGGATTGCTTCGCGCAGCACCTACTTGCACGTCCGTCTCTCTCGCACAGGTCTCGCTTATTTGCATGCCGGCGTCCCAACTAGCGAGATCCCTGCAGTAATTATTTCGTATACGAGGGAATCTTCCTTCGGGGTTCGAATGCGCAAGTGAGGGAGCTTCTTTGTACCTGACATACATCGTCATTGCCGTTGTCATTCTCGTCATTCCGCGCGCAATAAACAAGCGAGCGACTAACGCGTCTGACGAAAATATTAAAATTTTAAATTTCAAATGAGAATCAACATTACATATTCATGGCTGACCACCGATCCCATTTCGTTCGTACAAAAAAACCCTTTCCTCTTTTTTTTTTTTTTTTCGTGGCCCGTCTTTTATTCCATTTTGCTTGAAATCAGCAGTGGCAAGTGGATTACCAATGCGGACAACGCTTTAAGAGATTGCATTTATCAGCCATCTTAATCCGAACTAAGCTTAATGTCGCACTATTTGTCTCAACCAAGTGCTACATTCGAAGGGTGGATTGGCAATATTATTGTTTCTATCCTTGCATAATATAGGAGAATCGTGATTAAGCAAACGTGCAAGTTGGTCCGGCCCTACGGCCAGACTCCTTGGACAACACTTGCTACTGTGCTCAACGTGTTTCTCACATCCGCTGAATTTAGATTAAAGTTTCCAACTCGTCCTCCATAAATTTATCGCATTTAGAACGTTTGCTTTCTTTTTTTTCATCCCTTTGTTTTGCCCGACATAACCAATTTGAATATCAAAATGTTTCTTATATACATATGTGAAATTGTATTTATTTTGGTTTTATTTTCTTTGATTTTTTAATCTTCATATTCTTACAATGAAAATTTGTACAACAAGGAACTCTGGGAAACATTAATACGTTCTGTGCAAAACACACCGGTGCATCAATATTGATGACGTTTCGATAATTAATGAGTTTCCAAGTCGGAGGTTGGTCGATTGCTTCTCGTCAGACTCGAAGAACAAGGATGAAGTCAATAGTCGCTGAGTTCGGATTACTTCGTCCAAGGGTTGTTACCTCCGTCGGGATTTAAGACGGACTTAGCCCTTGTTCCGGTCGCTGCCCACTTCGACTACCATTAACCATTAACGGATCTGCGCAAATAGGATTAGATTCGGTCGCGAGAGATCGGGACTCGCGATGACAAATAATTGATCACACAACTGGACTCGCGGTATTAATGCAAACTGACCACCAAATCTTTAGTCAAATCCACTTATTAAATGCTATTCATTTGTTACGAGTAAAACATTCAATACTCAAGGGACTATAATAGCTCAGAATATGATCCAAACATGTTTTCAAAAATTTTGGAGATCAGATCCAACTGTGTATTAAATGTTTTATTTTTGTTCAATAATTTTGTTATATTTACAAACCAATAAAATAGGTAAATAATAATATTTCTAGATCCGTCGTCTTAAATTCCAAATGAAAAAGTTCAAAAAAATTATTACCAAGTTGATTTTAATTTAAAACTTGAATTTTCTGGTGGATTGAGTTTCTATCAGTAAAAAAAAAATTTGGTCAGAAACAAAACAAAAGAAAAACTAAAATAGGTTCTCTGGTCCGTTTGAGAGAGAAAAAAAACTTTTTCGAATATCGTGTTTCCTGAATTCATAGAAGGAAGAAGGTGATTAGAGGTGTGCATGGGGAAAGGTCACAAAGGGTCAATAAGATCTTAAACGCCCAGCCAGGGCAATTGAAACCGCCGCCTGCGAGATACGGCGGAAAGGGTTTTCGCGTTCCGCGATAGGCTCTGCCCGCAGAGAAACTGTCTTTCAGCTTCTATCTGTGAGAGTTATTGCTTGCACGAAGGGACTTCGGCGTTCGGCTCGCAAAAAGCCGATAATCATCAAATATAATGTCGATAATGAAGAACCCACCGCCATTTTTCGCATTGCAATTGCAAATAATTAACTACTACAAGATCCTGCGATCTTGTTTCAATAAATTTTCACGCGTCTATCTAATTTCGCCCCTTCTTTTCAACAGCATTTTTTTCCTCGCTAGAGATAAATTTTCCGAGAGCTCAAAGAATGTGAGGTGCGATAAATCGTACTTCGGAATTTCGGTCTTGGCAAAATTCAAAAAGATATACCTGGTTCATGAATTATTGTTATTTCTAATGAGAGAGTGCGTCCACGTTTTCACCCCGATTTACGCACCTGCGTGTAGATTAGATTTGCACCGAGTTCCAATTTAATCGGCTCGAAGGAGACGCGTCTTGTGCATCGCAGACAAGTGTACCGCCTGGGACCGATACGCTCTGGATTACGAGTTACATTATCGCAGCATGTCCGACGAGTTACGAGTACACGCGTAAAGACAGCGACGACGATTAATGCAAGCATTTTATGAGTCCGTCGCTTCGCTGACGGATAAGACTGATTATTGGTGTTAAAGTGCTCTTTATCTTGTCTCAAATTCATTTTTATTGATCATGACATGTGCTCGTTTTACGACCGTTCAGTAATTTCGATCCCGCTAATTCTTGAAAGTGATTTTTTGAAATCGATCGAACGCCTCCGGATGTGCGCCAAGATTTCACTATTTTCTCGTTTATTGATGCATCTATCTTGAACTGCCACAAATCCATTTATTTAATCAGTTCGAACGGTTAAAAATCATCAGTCGTTTTTTGATAATCAACTTTTATCTTCGTGTAATTTTGTTGATGAACAATATTCTTTAAAATTTTAAACTAGAAGTAAAAAAAAAAGTAAGAACAGTTTGATATTGTTTGACTAAGTGTCTAGATGAGTTATAACGCGGGACAAGTTTGTACAATGGTGCGGTGTTGCTTCAACTCCATCGCGTTCAGTATATTATTCATCGTGTAACATCACAACGTCGAGTGTAACAAAATATTCGTACTTCGCGGCAATAAACGGCGTCGTTAATGGCACAGAATCAGAGGCCTATGCGAGAGTGGCCACCGGTCGCAATCGTCCTCATGGACTTTTATTACCCCTAAATTACGTGTTTTATTTGCTTTGGAGCAGGCTCTGTTTATTGTTCAACGCTACCTATCAACATTTTGTTTGCCGACAAATAATCAAGTTCAGATGAACTTTTTTTTTCATTTCATAATTTAATTGTTCAATCAAACAACCATTTTCGTTTCGACAAATTTTTAATTTGCTCGTTTTTAATCATGCTGTTGGTATTGATTTGTTTCTTTTTTTTTTTGCAAATAAAATCATTTTTTTGATAAAAGTAAAAATTTGTGCGGAACTTACCTTTGAAAACTATTTTCTTTTTTAGGTACAAGCTGATATCAATCAGGAATGCAAATGAAAATTGAAATTCAAATGTGCATTTGTTTTTTCCATTCGCAAAACAAACAGTCCATTAAAAAACCACGATATCCTCGGTGGAAAAAGAACAAACAGGACAGAAACTCGGTGCATTCACGAACGATTTTCATGGGAATGTGATTAGGATATCTGCAATAAAGTATACAAAATCTACGCGGAGAGTTATTTTAAGAATAAATTAAAGCGGCATTTAATGAGAATATTCATGGAGCATTTAGTGCTAATTGGAACGGGACTCTTTATACTTGAGAGAGAAGTGAAACGTCGGTTGATGGGCATTCTCATGGAAACCAGAGCCATTCAGACTACTTGTTATTGGAGTTATTATATGTAAGCATTTTTGCATGCTCTTTTGAATAGACCAATAAAACTGTCGTTATTATCAAGCCAGAACCAGAAACGCATTTCTCAAAAGGTCATTCCTGATTTAAAACATGACGATATTTCAATCAAGTTTAATCTATGAATTTGCTGATTGGTATAAAAAACGATTCTTTTATCCTAAATGGAACACACCTGTTGAAAAATAAAGTATTCAATACGCGGTGAGGAACGACGATACGATAGGTCCGCAAAGAAACTACAAAACGCAGCATATGAAATACACATTGTCAGAGCCCATTTGTCATTCTCCGTGCTGCAGAACGTGGAGGACGATTTACGTGGCTTCTTTTATTGTTAAATAAATAATCAGCCGCCTATTTGCATGCTGGTCATAATTTATCGGTCTCCGGGGTGCGGCTCAGCTTAAACACGTTCTCCAATTGTCTCTCGCTCGGTTTCACGTTCTAAATCGTGTTTTTTCAATATCGCTACCTCTTTTTCTTTTTCGTCTCAAACAAAACGAGCGAAAGATATACGAAACGTTTGGACAAATTTAAGCAAGCTGTTACGCAGAAAATGCCGAACAAAAACAAAACCAACGTCGATCGTACAATGAAAGATCGTTATCAAAGTCGACCTGATCGGTTGATCGCGATGCCTTAAAAACTTACGGTTATGAATCAACTACAATATGCTCTGTTGCGAACAGTACCGGTTACGCCATTGTGACAAAGGCTTGGGCAATGTTGCTTGAATTTTTGTTTCCGTTCTTCTTCTACAATTTTGTAGTTTCTCATGCTGTTGCCCTCTCCGAGTCTGTTAGTTTCTTTAATTGACAATCCCTTATGCGCCGTAGCTTCCTCACCGAGGTGGGAACCAACATCGACCGTGGCGCGCTGACACCGTATTGTTTCAGGATCTTATTCATCCTTATTTAGGCACTCGGTTCGGCACATACCTTGTGCGCGCGGAACACCCATTAAAACGCAGGGTGCACCACAATTAATCCTATAACTTTGTCCCCCACAGTCCGCACAACACGTTCGAATGTTATACCCCGGCCAATTTCTACGAATGTCGCTGCACAGTCTCTCATTAAAAAGGTCCATGGGATGAAATTTTATTTGCAGATTCCAAAGATTTAGTGTCCCGCTCAAAGTTTAGTTTTTGTTGAACCAAACTGTTGTTTTCTTTTGAACGTTAAAATTTTTAAAAGTGATAGAAAAATCAGTTATAAGAGAATATAATTATGGGGGGAAAAAAGTAGATCAACATTGTTGAGCAGGGAAGTAAGTCGTTGAATCCGGCCTAACAATTTGTATGCGATATCACACCGGGGCTTCCGTGAGTTATAAACGTAGATGTAAACGAACGTGTCGTGGCGGGGCCGTTCGCCTACATCGTTAGCATATCGCAGGTCAGCCAAAACTTCTGAGATATATCCCGGGCCGCACGAGTTACGATTGCATTCTTTTTCGGCCCCACGTTTTGTTGCTCGCTTTGCTCTGGCGGATAATTAAATATCCGTGAGTGCACTTCGGCTGCGCCACAACGCCTGATGCGCTACCTTAACGATTGTCCTTGGGTCAGAGGTCGTACACGCACGACGCACATGAAATACAATATGCGCAGGGCCTCGTTCGTGTGGGTGACTAGCATGGGAACTATTATGCTTATTAAGGTCGAAAGTAATAAATTATAGACGGCTAATAATGGGAACCGCAGACGTAATTGATGTATGCAAAGGAAGTCGTTCGTCTCAGGTACCTGTGAGAGGTGCTGCGTATGTGCAAAAATGAACAACTGGAGCATCAAGGAGTTTCTTCGTTTGCCTTTTGGTACTTGGGCTGAGAATCGACCTGGACGAAAGAGGAAAGACTGTTGGCGCCACGCTGATTAAGTCAAGACCTTATTTTGCGATTGAAACTCTGATCTTACACATTAAACAAGGTATTTACAAGTCCATGTAAAATGAATCATAAAAATTTTTTTTCTTCAATAATAATTTTTTACGTACATGATATAAAAAAGTTTATACAAGTTTGTTACATAAAAATACAAAAACGGAAACACGTATTATGAGTATTAAAAATATTAATTAAGCTGAGACTCGATTGAATTTTCTGGGAATTTTGTACAGTTGATATTTATGTGATTATGTCATGTGATTTTGTATGTTAAAACATAGAGCTCTCTATGAAATGACTTTAGAAGTATCCCTACTTGCAGTTACAGGAAAGATTGTATGGGGAGAGTCCTGATTGAGAATGAGGCCAGTAAATGGCGCGAGGTATTTATTGGCAAGCGCCACCAGGTAACGATGCTGGGTTGTCCGTGCGATTACTTATACATACACAGGGCGTTCCGAGGCCAATAAACTAATTCCGGTCTCTTCATTAAATTGAAGACAATACGCTCGCTAATTAAAGTAAACAGCCAACACAATAAAAGCGCTGTTGCACGAGAGCTGAAAGGGGATAGACGGTGAGGTAAGGGACAAACGATCTCTAGCAGAAAAAGAGAGCCGTAAAAATGGCAGTTTCCCGGCTTATCGGCGAGCACGCCAGTTACATCGAATTCGACGCTCACGGCCATGACAGGGCATTGCGCAATCTCGAGTAATTTGCTCCACGGGCCATGAATTCCGCAGTGATATCGACCAGCGATATGAAATATGTAGATCGACAATTATTGGAAATTCTAACAGTATCTTTTGGGGTTGCGCAGGCGGAACAATAATGACTGCCTTGTTTGTTTCGCAGAACAACACTGCCTGCGTCTAGGTGTCGATGCAATTATAAGATAATGGCTGTTGATACAAGATATCCCGTTTGTTCGCCAATAAAGAAAACTCGACATTCTCCTGATGTTGACTATAATTAACTTGGAGAAAAGTTGCGAGGATTAAACGAAAGTTCAAATTAAATTTCCAGGAGGGTTCAGATGAGGCCACAAAATTTTATCAAAGAAGATCTGTAATCAACAAACGGGGGTTTGCCAAGGCCACCGTCAGACTGTTTCCAACTAGGTTTTAAATTGTGGGAATAAACGAAAACAAAACTACCGCACTTATAATGAGGATGATTTTGCGAGAAAAGCTGAGCACCAACAGCGCGAAAAGGGGTTGGGGGATTTTGTACCTGAAAATTCGCCGGATTCCATTGTGGAGGTTAATAAAAATACAGGATCCGCGACTGGTAAAAAAGAAGTGAGGCAATGTTAGAATGCTAAAAATGTCCTTTCCTTGAATCGAGTACACGGGGAGGTTACAAGTTAGCAAGGAGGCTGGTGTAGGAGACGGTCAGCGACAATTATTCGCGGTTCCGTGAGTCGATTAAATTGGGCAGACTATATGGAAAGAGCGGTGGCTGTTTTACACACAATCACGCTGATAAAGCGTGGGCTGCACATTCGTTAGGATTATTCGTGCATCCTGGTCGGAGAGTGCGTGGCCGGCACGGCGCTAGTATATTTCAAGCGAGCGCCTCCCAGGCGCGGGTCCCAGAAGACTTTATTGGGAGGCGAGGAAGCTTAAGATATCGCGGCAAGCGGAAAAAGACACCGAGAAAAAGACATCGGCCGGGGTCCCGTACAATTTTAATTAACCCGCAACCAGGCAGCCGATCGCGATCGAATCGGGTGCACGATCTACAAGGAATCTACATAAGATCCTCCACTCGCGGCTACAACTCAATCCCCACTTGATATTCCCCCGGGGCCTTACAATACGCCGCTTTATCTCACGAATGATCGCAGATAGGCTCCTCCAGGATCTCATATTGTCTCTCCCACTAAGTACTTGACTTACCGCAGACCCGCTTACTTACTTGCCACGTTCCTTGTTACTTTTTGCCTTCCCTTTTTCATTCTCTTGTTTGTTTATCTTTTATTTTTTAATGTTCCGTATACTTTTTTCTTTTTCCTTTTTTTCATAGCCTGTAACTCTCGGCTCTTTGTGATTTCTTCGTCCCTCCCGCGCCGACCAGTCACAAAATTATTTTCATTACATCCCCCGGCAGCTCCAATTACCATGCGTAACGACAGCAGTTGAGCGGACAAACATAGTCGAGAACGTTACGACTGATAGCGCTGAACCGATTTAATACCCGACTGCATCACCAGCTCGACTTACAGCAGATGCCTTTGCATAAGATCGTGTTACCTCGCCTTAAGCCACGTGAAATGCCTTTGGCGCGCGATCTCTCAGTTGTCCTTTGCCAAGACGATGCTGCAGCGAGGTTGCCTCAGGATCAGTTTACCACACCCGATTCGCAACAAAAAATCTATGCCAATTTCTCGTGACTGTCAATCGTTATTTTTATTTTCATTTGTTTTTCCATAAACGTCTGAATGGGTGCTACACATTTTGTTGTTTCTGTTTTTATCCACCGATTTGAGAGAGAGAGAGAGACAAAAAACGTATTCCATCGTTATCTCGAAAGTGTTATTTTTTTAAGATGTAAAGTTTGATGGATTGATGGTTAGAATCATGGACAGGTATAATCGAGCAATGGCAGTTATAGACCACTTATAGAAGTTGGAAATTCTTCGGAGCATTGTTGTTGAATTGTTTTATGAATCTTGAACTGCGATTACTCGACTCAAAACCAGGCACAATTTGTGAATGTTTTTTTCATACTTGAACGTTTATTTGAGATTAGTTACCAGATGGTTGCCTGGCAGGCATGCATACACAACCAACTCTTTTTTTTTTCCTTGTGTGATTTTACAATTTCGTATTCATGGTTTTACACTAATATTATTGCAATAACTTTAATGATACGTTTATGATTGATCGTTAGATAAATAGTTACAGTCAGCAAGCAGGTATGAGTTACACACTAAACGATGACCGACAAATATGAAACCGAGCGTCTTGCACGTATTTACAGTGTACTACCAAAAACAATATTGCAGTTGTATAATCGTACATCAGACACTAGTTGAAAATGATCGTCAACGCGCGATTTCTAGTAAGTCACTTAACGGTTATGGATATCACAAGTCGATTAACTTTAACACTAGGGGTTTAACATTGTTTCGTAAACTGAAACCGGGGTACGTTATAAAGTCAATATCAATACCATTATATCAGTGACGGATTGAAATTCGTACTTATCAAACCGTTTTCTTAATTTCTAGACCTAACAATTTCGCTGGCTATGCCATGAATCTTACAGACATATGTCTAAGAATTGTTTCAAAAATTGTTTTAATATTTTACTTATATCCAATTTAAATAATCCACGCTAAAAAATAAGTTCTAGATCAAAATATTCATTTCCTTCAATTTTCATATTTGTTTTTCGAATTAATTTTGATGCAAATGAACATCTCTTTTTGATAATAAATTATAACTTTTTGAATTTCACAGTTGAACGTTTAATCTTACAACTAATGATTCTCATTAAATACATATTCGTTCTCTACAATCACTATTGTGATTAATAATATTTACAATGCAGATATATCATGTTAACTGAGTGGTTAATCAATGTTTAATTCTCTCATAAGTTTTTAAAAAGAAATTCGTGCGAACGAGAAGTCGACAGTCGTTTAGGATCGTTTAATGTAACTTTGAGAGAGCTGGAAGATAATGAAATTGTGGAGAGCGCCCTCAAGTGTCTTAAGAAAGCCCTGCCACTGACCTTTCTCGTAGTTGATTTGTTTCTCCTGCTCACGAGCGTTGTCGGCAGCGACCTTGAGCAGGCCTTGAATGTTTCTCAGCAAAGTCGACACCGAGGGATCCTGCGTGCTCTGGGACACCGCGACCGCCGAGGCTAGCTGCGAATAATTCAGCGCCTGGGGACTCTCCGAACCGCGTGCGGCTAGAGGATGGTTCTCTCCTACATCTGAGAGTTCTGAAACAATCGGACAAACCTCTTAATTCACAGTCAACAGTTATAAACAAGCACGTTTTATTCATTCAAGTTTTTATTTCAATATAAAATCATTTTAAATGTATAAAATTTAAAAAAAAAAGAAAAAAAAATATATCCATGTGTGTACACATTTTTTTTCAGGTGAAATCATTTGTAGTGAGTATACCGATTACGGAAACTCAATAGTATAAATTATCAGAACAGATAGGTGAACAGTGTCCCGGACGTTCAAGACTTATATCATGTGCGTGTCTGAAGGCCGTAAGCACTGCGACGCCTACTTGTTGCCCATCGTCGGCTTTTGATTTAACGTCACCGCAAACGAACGAACGCACTGTATTAACCGTCCCTAAAACGCATGCAATTCTCTCCAATGGCGTATCATGTTTGAACAAGGTGATACTCAAAATCAGTCCAATTTAATAATTAATCACAGACACTCGTCGTACGGCGATGATCATTTGTTTTTTATTTCACACTCATAAATTAGAATTGATGGATTTTTCATTACCAATTGTGCGAGAGCACTTGGTTTTTGCAAATTTGTGAAATCAGCGACATGTTTACGAGAAAAAAAAGAACAAATCATTTCGAAACGGTTTTGTTTCACTTTTATTTTTTCCCTTCTTTTTGAATTATGGATGATAAATTTAATTTGAATTATGACGAAGAAAAAAAATCTTTTACTGGTACAAAAACAGCTGTCGAACAGATTCATTATTATCGTTAAATCACAAATAAATCCGTCAGATTTGCTCGTAAAAAGTGTTTTGCATTAAAATAATAATGAGCGCAACGATTATCAGGGAGACAAACATATTGCGATGTATGTAAATCGTTTGGAAATATATTGCCACTTTGCAGAAGACTACAATGTGCGCGATTAAAATTTTATCTTCAAATAAAAGGCATTCGCAAAATTGATTGCAATTCCATTTTTACTCTTTTGACCCTCCGATTGTCGATTTTCAAGCAATATGGGCAGGTTTATTTTCGTATCGTTTTTTTGTAATTATACGGTTTATATTGGTCGGTTAAAATAACGACGGTTCTCGAAACATTCGGAGGAATATCTATTCACGATAATTCGAAGTTATAGTAATCGAGGGTAATCGGTATGAAATTACAGCTTGTAGCTGAACGGGCAATTTGAAATTTATATATAAATCGTGAAAACCACAGACGTATGTCGTTTACGAAAGTATGGTTCAATTAAAAGATTGAAAAATATTTTCAACATTGTAAATAATTCCACAACAAAAAAATTGTTGCGGAATAAAATGATTGTGGAATAAGAAAATGAGATAGAAAGATTATGTTTTTAAATTTTTTTACAAAAAAAAAAAACCAATGAAAAATTCAGACTAGTCATAAAGCCGTTATTTTTCTCTGCAATATAATCTTGAATGTTAACTTACGAGCCTTAATTTTCGTATAAAACAAAATAATTGTGAACAAAGTAAATGAGAGAGCAAAAGTTTCAAGAGACTAATCCTTTTGAATCGATAAGTTTTCGATACTTTTTAATTGCGGGAATAAAAGATGTATTATGGTTATGGGAGGCCGAAAATCGGAAATGTCTCAGGCGTGGGTTCGACTCACTTAAGACCGTTTGCCTGCGCGCTCTTTCGGGACCGCACAGAGCCGTTGCTTTATGGCCAATGATACGTACTTTATTGCATCGACTTTTAATTATCAGCGCGCGCACACCTACAACGAAACGGCATTCGGTTACTTATTGCGCGTGGCCGATATACCGTGGCACCTCGCACCGGCACCTTCTGATAGCGATTCTCACCGCATCCACCTTCCCCATTTCTATAAGTTTATGTCGTCCACGTACCATTACAATTATCGCGTTCGAAATAACATCCACGATAGTGCTGCTAAATGTCTCCCGCACTTTGGACTGTCGCCCAACGATATTGGATTCATATATAAAACACGCAATTTTCGACGTTCACTTTGCCCGAACAAAAGGACGAGCTTGAATTTTTGTTTCTTCTTTTTTTTTCAATTCCCCATTTTCATATTTGACCCACGACTCGCCAAATCGGTATGCTTTAATTGAAATCGACTGGCGTTCGAATTCCGATTTTCTGCGAGAGATGAAAGAGAGAGAAAAAAAAATCCCCATTTGTGTATGGAAAATAGTTGTGGTAGCTATTTGAACAAAGATAAAAGCAGAAAGAGGAAAAGAGATCGAAAATTGCGTCTCATTAAATCAGACCCGAACGGCATTCCACAGACGTGTACACTCCCACGGGCGTTCGATGGGGTTCTACTTCGATCACCATGGGTAGGATGTACCGATGCATACACGCTGCGAGACATGATTCTCGCTGCAATATGAATTTCGCGATTTCGTGTGTGTCTCGTGCGAACCTTGATAATTTACTAGGAAACGCGCAATCGAACGGCCCGGTGTTTTATGACCGCGATGCTTTTGGATAATTTATGCTCAGCCTGGTCCCGGCTTAGGTTAATAAGTGTACGTTTGCCGTTGACACGACGATAATTTTGCGAATGCACGATTCAGCTCGGAATCCAATTAACGCGCCCAAGTGACAATGGAATCATCCATTAGGAATTCTCATGATTATTCCGCTTAAACGAAAGCAGCAGAAACAAGTCCGATACCGAGATGCTATCGCTGGCCATCTTTCACTTTAAACTGAAACTAAATACCCTAAGTTTAACTTTGGTCTCGAGACGATGCAGCCAATCAGAAAGTAATATCAATTTTGCGATTTCAATTACCCCAACGGATGGTATCGCATGTGTAATTATTAACTTCATGGATCAATGCAACAAGGTCTTTTATCTTATTACTATAATTTTTTATATCAATTGATATCTCATAATTAATTTTTTTTAATTGAACTTCGTTTTTTCTACCGACATGCGGCCAATTTTTCATGCTGCTAATTTTCGTTTTATATATCGACGCTTTATAAATTATTGTTTTGAATATAAAATCATTTAGATACTAATTGTGTTGAACTCTTGTTACATATGTCTTAAATTTTTTGAAACATGCCAAATGTGTCTTTATTGAAAAATGGCTTTTTTCAATTAAAAAATATTGGCGATATGTAAGTTCCTCCAAAAATTGAGAGTTCCTCCAAAAAGATAATGTGAATTCCTCCAAAATGAAAACCTCATTAAGAAAGAAGACATTTATATTAAAAAACATCCAAAACAGATTTTTAATTTCAAGCTCAAATATAACAAATATAACTTCCATGATGTCCGCTAAAAAATTATAACAAAAAAATAAAAAAAAATAACATCAGACTCACGAGAACGATTGTTGTGCATTTTCCAGCTTAGTTCATTTTCAAAGTCACCTATTTACAAGAGATTCTAATTTTTTTGAGATAACAAAATATTCTACTTTATCAACGAAAGTGAAAAAATACCATTTGAAAAAAGAAATTGGGCTTGGGTTTGTTCTGATTGAAAGTTTGGCTAAGTTTCAACAACTCATTTATTATTGAATTACTTTCAAAAAATAGTCATTTTTCAAAAAGAAAGATCCTTCCAGGGTTAATTTATTTAATTTTCAAGATTCCATTGGTCTATAGAAAAATCTTGTGGTTCTCTTACTACTCTACAGCAAAGGGAGCATGCGAACCAAATTCAATGACGTCTTAGGAATAAGACGGTAAAATAAGAGGAGGAAGGGAGTGCGAAAACGACTCTCTTCGTTTTGAAGATGATCGATGAGAGGGTCAGGCTCCGCAGAATATTCATCTTGAAGCCGCGTGGCATGTTCAGTCAAACCGATATAATTATTTTACATATGCGATATGCGGCGAAGCGTGATGGGCCTCCAATCAACGGTCTCAGGTTTCGCCTTCAAATGACACGAATCGATTCTTTGTTTTTAGCTTGCAAGAAACTCGAGACCGCAATTTAATCGATTTGTCATTTCTAGTTCTCGGCAGATATTGTGTCGGATTGAAAAATAAAACGAGCTGCGATTTGATGGATTTGTTATCTGGAACGAGCCCGCTGAAATTTGGGCCTTATCAGATATAGGCTCACCTTCGTCTTTGTCGTGGTCATCTTCGAGTTCTTCCGACAGGTTGTCGTCCTCCTCATCGTCTTCGTGCGAACGATGCGACGCCCCAGCTTCGCTGCCAGAGTGTTCTCCTACACTGCCGCTTCCCGCGGTTTTCGACAGATTCAAAACCGGACTCGGACCATTCGATGATCCTGAAAATCAATGTTCAATGCCAACATAAATACTAATTATTTTCTATCTCAGTCAATACATTTATTTCAATATTATTTTTTGTAATCGTTCACAGACGACGTTTAATCATGGTTCAACATTAAGATTGTAAATTAAATTGTAATTTCCTGTCAGGAAAATAAAAAAAGTCATATTATCATAGGAAACCTTAAGATATTTATTTAAACTTCTTAAAACCAGTGCTCATAAAACTGCTTCTATACTTCTGGATAAATTCAGCGGTTTTCCACAAAGTGAATTAAATAAATGAAGCACATCAATTGTGCGAGAGAAGTGGACTTTTCTATTTCATCGGAAAACTCGGGTTTTGAGACTCGCAGTCACTTATCGCTAGACTGCGGCTTGTCTTGACATCTTGATGGATTTTATTTGCTCCCCGCGGAGTGCCCGATTAGAGATCGCTGTCCCCTTTCCGGATCTCCGCTCTTATTTCCAATTCACATTTCCGACCATTTTCCTCGCGCATCTGATCCGACGTTTTAATCCTGACGTGGATGGATCTTGTTTGGCGAGCGAGTCCGCGCTAAACCGGAAAGCCGAGGGTCCCTCTGAGCAACGCCCCACCTTTTTGTCGCGATATTGTCTTATTAATTCGCTCGGTCTCGGTTCTAGGAAAAGAAAAGAAATTGTGAAATGTTTAAAGGTTCGAAATATCGAAGGCGCGAGATAAAGGGCTCGGATTAAAATATTACGGCGGGCCGTGCGGATTCGCCACTGCGAAACTCGATATCGAATCTTCGAAAGCCCCTAAACGTCAAGAACCTCCGGCTCTCGTACTGCGCGCAAAGTAGTGGAATAAAAAAAAGTACAGACCGAAATAAAAGATTGGCCTAGAAAAAATAAAGAAATAAGAGCGAGTTCCGGGGAAGCGCCAGGGGCACCCATGCGCGGGTCTTGTTCAATCGCACTCTCTTTCGAATTTTTCTACGTGGCTAAGCTTCAATCAAACGATTGATCAATCCGTCCTTTATAGCGATTAGGAGTCTCTTCGTTGAGGATATAAGGAGAAGGCTCATATCCTCGGTCTTCTTTTCGAATCTTTCGGATATTCGACTGCCAATTATGTGAAATGATCGAATTCCGATATAAAAAAAAAGGAATTCATTGTATCACGTCACGAAAGTTTCAAGTTATCGTTGAGGATTGATTTATTCTGTGTCAATTTTTTTATATTCGTACTAAATCTGAAATAATGAAGTTGATGTTGTTAGGAATGATTGTTTTTGTTTGCACATTTGCATACTATAGTTATAAACTCAAGTTATTTTATCGAAAATGTGATTTGTATTTTATTGTTCGGAGTAAATAATGTTATAATAATAATTTAACTGTACTGCAGTATGTAAATGATAATTTTTTAAATAGATAAAATATTGTTTAGCTCCGATAGTAGACGGCAATAAATAATGTTATTCGACATTCGTGAATATGTAAATACTGTCAGATTAAATTATGTAAAGTGAGATGTAGAATGTGATTTATTTCAATTATGATTATTCATTGTTGAGTCAATTAAAATATAGACTCTGTGTCAAATGTTATTACTTCCTATGAACTGTTGTTTGCTCCTCAAGTTGAACATTGACAATTTACGTAACCCGATAGTATTGACTTGGCATGCCACTGAGCAAATTTATTTGTCGTGCATTTTTAAAAGCATTCGAAAATTTTGTAATTACAACTCATTTTTTTTAATTATTAGAAATTATGAGAGACTTGACAATTTAATTTCGACTTTGCATAAATCTCTACCTCGGATGTAATTGTTTAACGTTGCCGCCCTCTATGCTAATTTCAAATCTTGCCATAACTTCATCTCCCCTGCGACCTGTGACCTGGCACGAAACCTACTTGTCATTTACAATCTAAAATTTATAGCATTCCCGAATCAATTATTTGTTTAGTCGAAAAAATGCACTTCCTCGACCAATGTGTCATGTCTAAATTGCGACTAGTATGTAATTACAATCGAATTGAGCATGAGCAATCAGACATTAGCATAAGATTGCACTCCTCGATGATGAATTGAACGACGATATTTTTCGTACTCACCATTGTGCGAGCTGAGGTCGCGCGGTTTGTGGTCCAACGCCAGCACTCGGTCGGCTTCGTTCTTCTCTTCCCTGAGCCTGCAACAGAAAGCGAAAAAAGGTTTAGCCATTACTTCAGAAACGTACGCGCGTATAAATTGACCGATGAGCGAAGGTGGTCTTGCTAAGGGTATTAATTAAAGAATTATTCTAGCGGCTTGGCCGTGGCGTAGGAAGATAAGTGATGGTTCGGACGACGACGATTTGCTCGCTCGTGTCGTCGGCACCATTTGCGATTTCGAGCCAGCCTAAGACGTATTGGCGCGATTGAAATATCAATTATGATGGCTACGACATCGCGACTGATTTATGGAAGCCCATTTGGCTCGCGCATTCTCTTTCAGGGTATAATTGAACACGTAATCAGACGATTGAAAATACAAATGCCCGATGGAACAGCGTACTATGCTGCCACTTCGTTCAACTTTTCATGCTGTCTCCCCTCGTTACCTTCGAACTTTCAACCTCGAATCATTAAGATTTCTGTTTCGACATCACATTATATGAACTAGCTACGTTGTAACGAGCTAAATGTTTTTCCCTGTTTCCCACTTTTTTCTGGCTTTTAAATTATATTTTCATGGCGAGTTTTAAGTTGGTGGAAAAAATTGTAATAAGTTTACACATTAAGAGCATATCAAGTTATTCTTAAAGAATGAAATTTCTGTAAACTTATATTCTAATTTAATTGGGCAAAAATTGACATCATAAATTTGAACTTTGAATTAATCACAAAAAACCATGGATTTCAATTAGAATTTAAAAATTGCGAAACATTTTGCAATCAAAAAAATATTTCTTGATTTATTTATTTGAGAAATAACCAACAGGCATTGATGCTCTGATACAATATATAATTAAGCAGACATAATTAATCATAGTTTGCCAATACTATTATGGATGTCGAACATCGAGTACATTCACTCATACTTTAGTATCTTCATTTTCATAACACTTGAAAAAGTATGGAGTTCATATTTTTTTCTAATTTTATAATTATCCTTTTAAAATTGTTCGGAGACCAGATTAATTAATCTATACATAAGTTTACCTTTAACCAGAAAATTGTACAAATCAGTTCTTAATAAAAACTTAAAAATTTGCCTTTTGACAAATTCGTATTGTCAGTAAGTTATTTACAGTGAAGTTTTAACAAAAATCGTTGAAAAAGTCGGGTCATTGAAAAAAAAGTTAAAATTCATTTTTGTTGTCACAGTTTTGAACGAAGAAAAAGAGACCATGATTAAAAGCTGATTTAGTTTGTAATTAATACAGCATTACACGTGGCTTGAAGTGTCGTTTTCAGAGGAATATTATGCGCGCAATATTTGCAGACCCAAATACATTTTCCGGGAGGAGCGAAAAGCTAGTACAGTGTGCGTCTGGTGTACAGGACGCGGCGCGTTCATTATCTACTTCTGGCTCATCAAGAGCGCGTTCTGTGTACACGAATAATTAGCAACCTCAAGGTTCATCGTGCTTTATGCGAACGAGAGTTCGACTTGTGGAATCATAACGGAGCCATTTTGCGAGTCGCCGAAGAAGGCTTCCCATCTCTTTAACGCGATCGTAACTTATCCCGCGCGTCGACACAATATTTCTCTCCCGGGTTCTTTGAAAGCATTTTCTCATTAAAAAATTAAAGCTCCGAGGGTAACGGGAGAGACGTGGAAAGTGCTCTGCGGCTCCCAGATGCGCCCAATATTATGTTTAATGATATTAACTTTCGACTTAATGGTCCGCGGTTCGATTCGAGCCGCGAGCCTGAGTGCTCCCCCTGGCGCCATTTGTCAGATTAGCGCCACCGAAACACGTGAACTCGGCGTTTTTCCGACCTGCCCGAATCAAAGGCATCGCTCGCATAACCCGTATCGATAATGACGACAACGATTGCTGTCATCCGGAGGACAAAGGGCGCGTCCCGAAGGTATGCCGCCGTTTGTCGACGACAGACCTTTTACACCGCAGCGTCCAATTTTCGGCCGTTTGATATCAGCCAATATGCATTTCGCATAAAGAAACTCCCCCTCCCCCCTCATCCGTCGAAAAATTTTCCGGATTCATTTCTCGTTCCACCGTTAGGGAGTTTATTTTTGTTCGTTTTTTAAGGACGCAGTCCTGAAAAAAAAACCGTGAAAGGAGATTCATAAAAAGATACTTATTTTTTTGTGTCAAAACTTAAAAGACATCTCCAGCGTGACGATTAATTAGGGACTGTTTTGCGAGTCAGGTTCTCGGAAGATCCGGTTACGGAAAACGGAGACTTTCTTTTAATCCCAGTGAGAATCGTTAGGCAGCGTCGAGGAAGGAGTCGTTAGGCGTCGTTGAAACCCGACTAGAGTCGTTCTTTCGTTTCTTTCAGTTGATTATGAGAGGCAAAGAAAATTGACGGTCTGTCTGATTAATCAATCAAAGCGCCAGCTCCCTCTAGCGCGAACTTACAAATATTATCCAACATATTGCCGGCCCGGCAACATTTATCAAGGGGATTCAATCATCAGAGGATGCCGAGCATTCCGCAAACGTCAATAAGGCGAGCGGAATAAGACGTTCGGACTCGCGAATTAATTTTGTTTCCGAAGCCCTCCCCCTTTGAAAATGTGGCGATTCACTTGCAAGGGTCCACTTTTTTTATGACTAATAGACTCGACGACGTTGCAGGCGCGTCACCGAGTTCATATCAGTCCCATAACGCGTCTTGATAAATGATCCGACAATTGAGATTAATTTTCGGCGCCCTCGCGCAAACGCTCGCACGAATGATACTTTCCATATCTCAAAAGTTGATTGATCCGTGGCCTATCTTGTGTACATACATTTTTTATTCCCATCAACATATTACGTACGTTCTTGAAAAAATTTGTGATCTTTTTTGTTTGATACCTCCAATTTCTTATGATGTACGTTTTGAACCCATTCTAAAAATCATCTTCTAAAATCGAGACTAAGTACTAGAAATGATTAAACAAATTATTTTTTATATTTTCATGACTTCATTACAATTTCCAAACAAAATTTCATTATTACGAATTTATTTTGACAATTCGTTTTCACAATCGTAATTTTATTCAATTTAAAATTCGAATGATACTTTCTAATTCCTAACAGTTGATTGATATCCCGTGCCTTTTTCACCCCCTACGCATAAGTTTGATTCTAAAACAAACTCCGTTAACATAAGCCGTTATCTCGTCGACTAATCAGCATTGTCTCCCTGTAACTGGTAGTCTATGATCCACCCCCGGAAAACAATTTACTTCAATCAACATTTCTAGGCGAATCTGCGCCGTCTAATTAAACCGCTGTCCTTCTTGGACATAAACTCGGTTTATCTAGGCCCGCGCATCTAGTTTAATCCGACTGAAAGCGAACTCGCACACACCAACCAAACTCGCCGATTCTCATTTCCTGTCTGCGGGGGTCCCGCAGGGGATACATAATTAGCCCGCTCGCTTGTTTGCTTTCCGGCCGGGGTTGTAAGAAGCTCGTCGATGATTTTTGCGACGATCGATTGAATTTTCGTTGGGGATGAGAGCAAAATGCGATCGGGCGACCGATCGAACATTCGCATTTTCGATCATTCGAGACGATAACGAGGGTCGCAGGGTTATCGGCGCGTTACGGCATATGCGCGCTATAATTTTCAGATTTATGTACAAAATGTTTTTTTGGGGAAGATGACTATCGTAAAGCTTCGAATTGAAAAATGCTGTCCGAAAAATAAGGGACTCCACTTTGCAGCCTCGATTCGCTCTATTATATCTCGGGCGCTTTTACGTTTACGAGTTGAGAGCCGAGCCATTTCCCGCGCGATTCATAATTCAAAACCCTTTCAAACAATTCGGCTCTGTCGTTGAAGCCCGAGCCATCAGGAATTTCTTATCAGATCGTTATTATTTCGGATTCGCTGAATTGATGGCGAGGGTTGACAAGACAATGATGATGCACAAGTCACCACGGGACCGACAAAAAAACCGACGAAATTGGGGTAAGAGTGGCATGCAGGAGCGACCCCACCGCGATAAGCTGGTCCCGTAACGACCATCGATAGCCCTTAATCGAATCATCCAGCGGAGTCTCCACAATGCTGCAAAGTGATTTTTATTTTCGCGTGATTCTGATTTATTTTACCCTCCAGTTGACAAAGGCAGACCAACACACTTTTCCATGAGATTTGCCGACTTCATTCTGAACATTTTCCCAACGTTAAAAAAGTCATAAAAGAGGAATACAGCTCGTGGGAGATCTTGATTTAAATTTTTCATTTTCTGTTAAATTAAAAAATAAAAAAGTTGACAAAATTGATGAAGTTATAAACGTATTCTGAACTCGTGAAGATTTTTCAACAAAAAAATGGAATTCACGACTGTTTGATGTCTCATGGAGAGTCGATCAAAAAATGCGCACTTCGTCATGGTGTACGAAAATTGAATGAAAGAATGTATCAGAATGATTTTGCTGTTATAGCGAAGTATATATCGATTCAGATGCGAAACGCAGATGGGATTTGGGGGGTGGCGCAAAGAATGCCGGGGTGAGAGTGTATGAGCGTGCATGCGTGCAAAAATACACACGTAAAAAGTGCCTTATCGAGTTTGCCTAAGAATGGGATTCGACAAGGCTTCCGAAAGCTATAACCGAAACGGTAACTGCCACCCACGACCAATCCCGCTTATTCTTTGCCTTTTTACTGCGCGACTACGCGCCTTCATCGCGTTTGCTCGACTGAATTTGTACCTTGTTGAATGTGCAGAAAATAAGATAAACACTCTTTCTCCCCTCTATTTAATTTATACAAAAATATAATCAATGTTGAAATCTCCTTTTTCAATTTTTCTCAACAGATAGAATGAATGGAAGAAAACAAAATAACTCATTCATATAATTATTGACATCATTGTTATTAAATTGAGCTACGAAGCAAAACGGCTTAATCAGTTGTCTAATTTCACGATACTAAAACGTCACCTGGTGATGAATACGATTTAATTATAAACGTGAAATTCACGGTATTTGTAGTTGCATATCTGCTGTCAACATTAATCCCCCGCTCTGTTTTCTTGGGATCTGGTTGACAGAAACAGCTAACCCTTTGGCAAAAAGCGCTGCAGGGCATAAAACGGGTGAGCGCGCGAGTATATTAAGCGCCACTCGGAATTACAAATAACAAATTGCAATTTGATTCTCCGGTAGCTCGTGCCGGGGTGCGATTTATCATTAGAGACGACAATTTAGTGACAAGCACCGTTCTCCGGGGTTCCGGTAAAGGGAGCTATCAAGCGACGAGTCGCAATGCCGCACCCTGTCTCAAAACGATTTACACATGAGAGAGGGACTGTCCACTTCTTTTATCTCGATTACGTCGTCCTCTCGATTACGTCGTCCGGTGTTGGTCAAGATTTTAGGAACGATTTTTTTATTACCAGTGGGAAAAGTGATGGATGCGAATGTATCATTTTCTTTTACACTAAATTGACTGCCACTTAAAAAAACTATGTTTCATACTAACATTTTTATTAAATTTATGAATCGTAACATAGAAACTTTTCTTTGAAGATCATTCAAAATATGTTTTTTGAATCCGATACAAAATTTTCGTCATATTATTCAAATAATTTTCAATTATTTCAACCTATTGAATTTTGTTTACATGATTTATATGCAATAATCTTTTGAAATCTGGAAAACTGTAATTTTAGAGCTTGCATATGAAATTATAAGAATAGTA
>JAPYZS010001085.1:0-20768 GCA_030522925.1 Trissolcus japonicus | reverse complement strand
ATCAAAGGCGGAAGTTGGCCGCGGGTAGTCACTTTCGGCCAAGTTCATGCGTCAAACATCTATTTTTTGACAGGTGATATGACTGACTGACTTATGACATGACAGGAATCCTCTGTGTTTAGATTTTGCAATGAAAATGAACAGATTTTTTTTCTATCTATATTATTAACTGTGGATTCACTGTGGATAACTGTGGATATTGAAGTTATGTTTCATGGTCATGTGATAACGTGATTTTATAACCAACCAAAAAAGAGTATGTTTCTATTTTACTTTTTTTTAATACATTTAATAGAGTTTAAGTTAGTTAAATGCGAATTGAAGTCTTAAATAAGTTAATGAATCAATGTTTTATTATAATTAATTTTCTAGCTGTGGAATGAACGAAATGAATTTTCTGACTTCATCATGATGATTTACGGTTGAAAATTCATATTTAAAATTTGAAAATATATTCAATCATATATGTAGCGCGCGCTCTCTCCTAGTATAAAATAAATATTTGATGTTTACCATACCGGTTCACACCAAAGGCTTATTTAATTAATTTTAGAAAATTACATTATTCTTGTAAAAAGTTTTATTTTTCAACTATCCGACTTTAAAATGTGCGATCAATATTCATTAATTGAATTAAAATCTTCAAATTTTGGGTTAAATAAACACCGTTCAACCCATAGTCCTCTTGAATATAAACATAACGCCAGTTGAACTAAATTAATTTAAAATTAGGTGCTCATGAAAAGCCCAAACATTTTCAAACACAAAAATTATTGCAAATAATTATAAACAAATTGCAAAATATTCGTTCAAATTTCATGTTCCCTTAAATTCCAACTTTTGAAAAAGTGAAAAAAAAACTGATGAATTGAAGCTTTGATCTTTTTCGTATTTTCCAGATGTTAAAAAATACAGACATGTTCTATATTTCATTTTTTTTCATCTGCTTTCATTTTTTTATATATATATATTGATGTTAAGCATTGTTAGGAGATGTTTGTGGTTTGGAACCAGCAATCAGAAGTTGGGGATTGGAGATAATAGAATCGTGTTTAGGAGCAGTTAGTTAAGTCGAGGAGCATTAGGGAGAAATATGACGTTTGTTTGTTTTGGAAAAATTATGTCGAGCTTGTTATAGGGAGCGTGAATGACGAATGATGACTTGCGAAGGTGGAAAATTTTTTACCCTCTTCTATGTTTTTCTCCTAATCAAACAATATTGAATAAAATATAATTTCAATTGTAAAAATAGAAAAGATTTCTATCAAATCAAGTTGATAATTTGAAAATAGCCTGAAACTTTTTATCGAATCATTTTGTCAGAGAAAAGCTATACGAAAAAATGAATTTCTGTGATATAAAGAAATACGTCGTCGACTAATAACATGAGATAAAAAGAATTTTCTGCTTCCAATTAATAATAACTGAATTCCAAGAGAAAGTAAATAACATTCAATATTAACGCAATATGAACATTGGAAAATAATTTGTAGTCAGGCAAATCTTTCGATTGGACAAATATTTAGATTGAATTTTAAAGCAATTAATTCTTCATTTACCACATAAGAAGAAAGTGGAATTTTTTAAATTGTATTAATTGATATTAGATTAGCACTTTTCAACAGATGTAAATCAATTGCTGCCCGGGAAAAAAGTCCAGGTCTGATCAGAGGTGGACTGTTTTTCCCGGGTGTTAATTTAAGATGTTGTAGAAATTGTTAATTTTTTGTTTTTTTCTTAACAGTAACAGAATTTGTATTAGTTCCGGCATGCTTTTCGCAACTTAAAAGCAAAATGTTTCACTTAGGCAAGAAAATGTTTAAGCTCGGATACAATTCGGAGATATAAAAATCTGTACAAAGTTGTAAAAACTTTGTACATTCGCAAAGATATTAAAATAAATGTTTGCGTAAGCAGCAATTTATTTTTCAAGTCGGCAACGACAGACCAGGGCTGTTTTAACTTAACGGTTTTCGTGTAGCTTTTCTGTGCAAAACAGTTTACATATTCAATTACCTTATACGTCGACGTGAAACGCTCTACTGACGAGCCAGCTAACGAACAGCGAGAAGAACGAAACAATTGCATTTTTTTTCTACTCGAGTTTGAGGCTTTTGTGCGTGTATACGTAATTCTATAATCAATTTAGCAACAAAAGAATAAGTTGCCCGCTTTAAATAGCTGTGAGAGAAAATCATCTCAACGAACCCTCTGATTTATTACCCAGTTTTACCCTACTTTCAGACTCCACTGTTAATTTATAAATTGCTCGCTTCAAGTGCCTCAAGATGGGACTATTGTTAAACGCTTTTCATCAAAAACAGCGGTACAAACATAAATCAGCATTCCGCATCACAACACGGTACAAAAAATTAAATTTTTCTGGCGAAACAGTCGAGCAACATTTTATTTCAAAGCATTTTTTTTTTATTTGATGCTTCTTTTTGGTGATAACTTTTAAACTGCTCAAATTAAGGTTCACGGCTAAGCTAAAATTTTTAATTCAGGTTAAACACGATTTAAGCTTTCATGTGACATGAATAATTAAAAATGTGAGTTTCAGTACTTGATTTTGCATGCTTTTAATAAGTCACAATTTGGACGTCAAATGTTCATATAGATATATCAAAAAGGTGAAAGTTAATCATTAAAGTTCCATGGCAAATGGAGCTCGTACAATTTAATTTTGATAAGAACTCGGTAAAAGTTATGGCCGTGCGGATTTATGGGCAATATGAAAGCTCAAACAAGAGGTCGCCATTTGTCGTGTCACAAAAGTGCGGCAAACAAAAGCGAATTAACGTGACCATAATGGGCGTTAAATTGTTACACTTGTGCGAGGGATTAAAAAAAAAAGAAAACCAAAACAAGTTTATTCCTTTATGAATCATCAAGCGCGTAATTAGGATCATTATTCCGGAGTTAGTATGAAGCAATGAGCTATTTGCCATTACGTTACTCAAATTTCGTTTTAATTGTCACAGTTTCACCATTAAGTTTTGCACTAAATTTTGCCTCGTTAATTCGGCTATCTTACATTCATAAATGTAAATCCTCCAGATCGATTTTCATTTTACCGACTTTCATTTACTTACTCCCGCGTTATCGCGGGTTTGCAAAATTTTCAGATACCTGACTGGGGAATTATTAGACATAACCAGGCTGATTGTGCCATTGCAGATAAAAATTTGACAGAGATAATTAGCACGTTCTATTTGATATGATAATGGAATACGGGAATAATCATTAACGTATAACTGGCAAACTTACCACACATTATAACTTAGGAGCCACGCATTCATAAATGTTAAAGCTTAGTTTATGCGAACATAACGTTTCGGCTGGTGCATATCTATTGTAAATTGTTGTTACACATCAGTCATCACTGGGCTGCAACGGATTCACTGCATAAGGGTTCTCTGCATTGCGCATATTTTTAAATTCTGAAAATAATTATCGTTACAAAATTAATTTTTAGGTAAACAAAGAAACAATAAAAGATAAAATCATATTAAAATCAAAATTATCTATCACTTATGATAGACCATCAATGTAAAAGACAAAAAAAAGATTTAATTTCATCATTAAATTTAATACGAGTCACTAACTTTAATAATTGAGAGAAAAATGAAAGGAAGGGTACCAAAATAACAAGGCCATGATCTTCTTAAGTAAAACATATTAATTGTATGCAAATATAAATGGTTTTACAGAGTGGTACTACCAAATGAACGATACACAATACGAGGACGAAACCGGCTCTGCGGGAATCACTCCCGCATCGCCTTACACATATCATCCACTCAGCCAGCAATCGCCACGATCTCTCTTTTGATTTTCATGCTTGCGCTTGCACTTAAACATCGAAATCCGTCGCATCAATCGAAATCCACCAACAGTTTGTAGTGACCGCTCAAACGGAAGGAGGAAACGAAGCACGCGACGTCCTTTGACGTGACAGTTGAGATGAATAATAAATAAAAAATGACAACAAATAAATAAAAAGTACAAACAAACTACCATGTAGTGCAAAAATAATGTAAGTAGATATACTGGCTTAAAGTATATGGAGCAGTGAGCATCGGCTCCACAAGTTTTTTTTTGTTCGTCGTGGCGCTTGCTCGCTAAGTATGGAACTTTTTAATCGCAATTTGTTATCGCGCAATACCGTTTGATTTTCGAACATTAAAATTAAGAGATCATGAACATTGACTACGCTCAGAAACCTAACACAAACTCCGTCAACTGAAAATGTACAAAAGATTTGGACCCGTCCGGGCGCCCGACTGACTAGCGGTCGATCAGGCGCTCGGCTGATCCATCCCGCGAATCGAAAGCCGAACGGTATCTTGGCCGAAATTGTTGCATATCGCATAGAAAATTAGCGCTCTCGTGCAAATTTGTATGTAGATGGGTCCCCGCGGGGTGAACCACGCTAATTCGACCGTGATAAGCAAATTATAGTTTTACTATAGTTTTTTTTCTTTTAGTTCCTCCCTCTACGTATTTCTCTTTTATTTGTTTTTTTCTTTACTTCTTCATAAAGCGCGTGCGCTCGATCACAAAATACTCAAGCGTTTATGCGTCGTGACTCGTTAGCTCGATGACTGGTCGAAATCTCGCCACTGTAATTTTATCGTTATCCGTCATAAACAACTAAATTTACATTTAGGGGGTGCGTTCCAAAAACGCACCTGGACATTCTATATTATTGTATGCATTATGCCGTCATACCGGACGTTCTTCATGACGAAATGTAGGAAGCACAACACGCAGCCGCCGACGCATAAACGCACGTGCACGCGCCACGCGCACGCCCTCCCACGAGCTTGTTGGTGGTCGACAATCGTGGCGGCGTGCCCGCAATGTTTTACATGTATTACATAGATTCGAAATATATATCTATACACGCGTGCATAACGCCATGCACGCGTGTATACCTATATACGTATACGTATATGATTCTTATGTAGTTTATAATTACGGTAATAATAATATACTTTTGCATGCAAAACAAAAGTCATATCACAGTGGGACATCGTACGTTTGTTATTTAATATATAATATTGTTTCTTTCTCGCCACCTTCTCTCTTTCTTCCTTCTCGATAACTTCCTTCTCCCGGTCTTCTGCTCCATCTTTGTCACTCGCCTTATTTTCATTGCTTGACTCGCACTCTCACCGTGCACAGACCATTCTCTCGACGTCCTTAACCCAATCCGTCTCTCAGTTTAATTTTTTTTTGTATTTTTTCTTTTTACAAATTTTATTCTTTTTTTTTGTTCATTTTTTTCCTTCAACTTATGAATCACACGAAAGAACTTGACGATCGTTGGACTGTCGGCTTGCATGGTCAGTTATTGCTCTCGCTGGATCTCAATTTCTGTTTATTCCGATTTAGCAAGGTCCACTTGTGTCGTCGAATATATAATCGCAATTGAATATCACAATCGGAACGCTCACGCTTGAGACTACATTCCGTTCACCGCGAGTCATTAGCCGAAAAAGAAAACGGGCTTGGGCCCAACGGACCGTCTCATTCAACCGGTAAATACGGATTTCTACGAGTAAAATTATGCAAATGTGACCCTTATCACTCGCTTACCCGATTGCACTCTTGCAAAAGACCTGCCCTCGCCTCCGTTCGCGCTCTTTACATCATTATGCTTTTCGTTTCTTTATCGTGCACGATTGGATTCGAATTGACAAGACGACCAGCACGAAGAATTATTCAAAAAGCATCGCGCCTCTTTGGACGTGGCAACAACAAATCTCATCAAGGGACACTTTCCGGTCCCTTGAACCTCTTGCGTCCAACTCCCTCTTTGCAGTCGCAAAGTGCTCGACGTGAAATGCAAATTACGCAAGGGCCCTGCATCATGTAACGTGTAAAATGAAAAAATATATAAAACGACAGTCCTATCGCGTACAAAATGAACCCAAGCTCACACTTGTCAATCGTTAAATACCGACAATTGTGTCGCCGACCTAGTCCTAATTTGCATTTTCTTCTGGCCTTTAAATATCATTGAAAGGTGATGAAACAAATTTAAACTGAATCAATCTCATCCGCGTTGTATCACATTTTTGTGCAAATCATTCCTAAGGAATTGCCTTACGTTAAAATTAAATAAAAAATTATAAAAATATTCTTGCTTTCCAATCAATCGTCGAATCACTCAAAATTTTTGCTTTGTTATCTTTTCCTTTTGCACCCTACGTCATTTCAAACTCCCTAGACACTGCAGTCGGTATTTACAATTAAATTACAATCTCACTTTCTGAAAGCACACTATTAGAAAAATTCTTACCCCCCTCAGATCCTTGCGCTCCACGATTTGTTGTATCAACAATAAATTTCTTTTCTTTTTTGTTTAAACCCCAACGCCGAAGACGGACTGTAAACGAATTGAAACGAGAAAAACGAGTGTACAAAAATTTGAAAATTTGCAACTTAAAACCCTAAAGCCCGTCGCTATCAGCGGTCGCATAGGAATTCAAGTTTGTCTCTTGTTTGTATAACTAAGGCAACACGTTCTAAAGATTAGCTACCGAATAAATGGCGTCGTCCATGATGTGTAATCGAGAGTCTCACGGTAAACAATCGAACTCGATCAGCGATGGCATTCAACGGAAAACGGACCGCGATATGAGCGAATCTATATCGACAACTTGTACCACATATGGAAGGATAACGAATCTTCACGTCGAACTAGTCACTACAAGCTAAACAAACACCCAATCTTGCGACATTAGTATGTATCGATTCGAAACTTGTGTCAGCCTTTCATTATTTGTTTCCTTATTAATATTATTTTTATTTTTCCTTTTTTTTACTTTTTCAGTTTTTGTTGCAGCGTCGAATTGACGCCCGGATTTATTTCAAAAAACGTCGATAAAGTAAATCGTCAAAAACGAAAGATCCATTTATGCCATTCGAGAAGGTGTACCCGGATCGAACGAAATTGTATTTACACGCAACCCTTTTTCTGCAATCGTGTTCAACATATATCCTTTGCTAGATATATATATATATATTTATTTATATGTATATATATATATATATGCATCTGAATAATATAATGAATGACATTTAAAATTATTTTCTCGAAGGTAAAAACAAAGTTAAAAGTATTTATATATATCATCTTCAACTTCTCCGCCTCAGCTTTGTCTACGTTTTACTTTTTACACTTAACTTTGCATCATATAACTATTGTTGAGATGCTCTTAATTTTAATGTCAGCCGTTATAATTCTCATCGCTCCTAAATCTTTAGCGAATCTCAGTTAATAGAGGGCGCGCTTTTAACGATGTCTCGCCGTGCAAGGAATGAAGGAACCATGAAGATATGTCAATGAAATATACAACCCGAGAGTATCAGGGAAGATGGACTAAGTGGAGAAAAATTTCCTTCTTCGAAGAGATGAAACCAAAACGATAATGGAAACAATATATTATATATGATCTGTTATAATTTAATCAAAGGGGAGGAGGAGAAATGCGAGTCTCCAGGTAGAAGAGAGAATACCCCTATTTGACGTTACAAAATCCCTGAAATACATCATGCTCCGTTCACAATCATGTGTTTTTAAGAGAAAATTTGTACTATATAAACAATGGGCGTACCACATGTGCAATCAAATGTTCAAATGTATTATTCACAGGGCGAAGACATCAAAGAGACTTACACGCGCCGAGCTCAGGCTTTCAATTATTTTCACAGCTCGAAAGGCCTTGTAACAAGGTGAAACGAAATCACGACTCGTCATCGCGAAGGTCCTCGAAAACCGGCGAGAACTAACACATTCCGATCGAACTATTCTCGAATTATTTTGTCTGCATCTTTGTGTGCTCGTGCTTTCGTGCTCACGAGCTTAAACGCAAATGCGTCTGCACTGTACTAGGGCGGAAAATTTGTCGCGCGAAAGCGGAGCAGCGTCCTGACATTGAGAGCGACAATAAACGTGTTCTGCAACTTGCAAAATCGGATAACTGTGTAGTAGAATACGTTCGTTACGAACGTACAAGGGTAGTTCATACACATCTATATAAGATAATTCATTTTGTTCAGTGACTCACTCTGCTTTGAGTTAAGTGATGAAAAAAAATGAATTATCTGATTCAATGAAAACCTCCAAGTCGCAGAACACAGTTTATACTGCTCTCTTGGTCATTCTTATACAACGCCGCAAAAAGTATGTAAAACCACACAACCAAATTGTTCAAACAATTCAGGTATAAATTGCGAGTTGTTATAAGTAATGTCATTTTGTATATAAATACTTTGTTACTCACAAATTTGTGTTTTCTTTTCATAGTTACAAAAGATTAATGTCCTAATAATTAAATATTATTCCTATTATTAAATGTACAATGGAATTATTATCCTTATACTTTAATCGCACTAAAATATAATTTTTTTCGAATCAAATTATAATTACTTTATATCAACTTAAACAATTTAAGACTAACATTGTTTTGACTTTTCATATAGTGATGTTTATAAAAATAGGTAGAGAGAAATCACTAAAATAGAACTAATTCTGAACGTTGCCTTCAATTTTTCATTAAAATAAATTCGACTAAAGTTACAAAAAAAAAAAAAAAATAAATAAAAAAACAAAGTAAAAAGTACAATCATATCACTGACTAAACGTCCAGATTGATCACAATAGTCAGTTACAATAAATGTATCCTTGTTTTTTCACCTCAATTTGTACAAAAACTAAATCTACTGTACAAAAAATCTTAATATCACAATAGATTATGTTTGCGAAGTCACATAATTGATAACGTCAATATCAAATTTCTACATTATACTAGATACAGGTACATTTTAAACGTGATGTCACACGATTTGATTGTTGCATGTAATTTTACATAATTTTTCCAGCGGTATTTGCCGTCGCAAAAAAATAAGCCTTCTAAGCTTTGACGCGCTGCCCCGACACTCAAGTTCAAATCGATAATCGTCGCGTGCACTTCTAAAAGAGTCAGAGGAAAGAAGGATATTGTTCGAATCGACTTGACAACAGTGTGTTGCCAGAATTTATTAAGTTTTTTTTGTTTAGCAGCGCAGCGCCAAAGACACATATATCACTTTATAGCACTTGTTCGATATAAAAAGGACTATTTCTACTTAGGACTAAGAAATCTTGTAGTTCAATATGACAGATGAATGCGCGCTTTTCGTTGTGGCATCGCGCGTTCCCTCGGGTACGAGCTGTGCAGTCACTTTTCTCATCATAGACTTTTGGACGATTGTCTACGCTTACCGATCGGTAAAGGCAAACCTTTTTTCGACGGAAGATTGCACAAATGGGAACGGGGGACTAGCGTGACTGTTCGACTGCTTGCTGGGTAGGTAATCGAAGCTTGTCAACCGAGGAAAAGCCGCAAGCCAATTTCACGTATAATATTCTCAAGCACAAAGGACATCCGTAAAAGGTGTCAACACGGTTATCGAATACAGAAACAAACAGAAAATAAATAAATATATATATATGTATGTACATATATATATATTCATGTGTTTAATATATATAGAATCGTACAATACAATTACCTATGAAACGTTGGATTTTAGTGATTGTATTTTGGTGGTCTGTTGCTCTCTCGCTGATACTTCATAATGAGATAGGCTCGGAGATTTGAGACTTCGTACTTTCCCCTTCGGCCGACACAAAGCTTTGATTCTTCTTCAAGCGGTTTCATAACGATTTTGCATCGTCATATGAGAAGACAAGATTTGAAGCTGAGGATTACTGGCCAAACAGAATTGGTGTTTTAGTTGAGCAAGTTCCCATGGAACATTGAAGAAATTGGGCCGTTCGTTGATGGGGATTAAAGCTTTTGTCACGAAGTCTCGATTACAAAGTTCTGACGTGTGGTTGAAAATGGCTTGCCACTGCATTCCCATCTTGGATTCAATGATTCCTCGTGGAACCATAACTTCATTTGCTCGAGGAAATCACAACGACCTACGATTCATACCAAACCAAAGAAAAAATGTTAATGATAAAAAAAATTTATTTTTTCTCTCTCGATGAGAAAAGAATTGAATCGTAACATGTGTACATAAAGACAAAACAATGTTTTGTGATAAAAAACAGTTGACATAACAGAAATTGGTATTATATAAAAACTTTATAATGTTGTGTCTCAAACGAAAACAAAAAGTAGAGATTTAAACAGAGAACGTTAATTTAGACGCGACGAAAAGAGAGAGAGAAAAAACTTATGAAAATTCACGTGGAATGAACTAACGCGTATTATGTACAATTACATGCTTTAAAATTTGATTAAAAACGAACAGAGATGAGTCAACCTCGAATCGAACGATCGCCGAGGCTAAGGCTTCGTTTGCACGGCGTTGCGAACGCAATAAATCTGTCGCCGACCCAGTGATTTACGTCTGAGTCTTGTCAAATCCGCAAAACCGCACATCACAGACAGTTTAATTGAAAAATTCGTAGCCCAAAAAATTTACCTCAGGCTGCAACAGAAGTACTTAAACTCTAGTTTCTTTTTTTTTATATAAAAAAAATGCCACTTCCGGTGTCCGCAACGAATAATATATATTGGCCCGGTGATTGCTCAGCACCCGGTAGCAAAGTCCTGGTCAATGAACTGCGCCTCAAATTCGTTATAATGTACAACATTAAAATTACGTCCTTTCAATATGAAATAGAGCCCCGACGATTCTTAAAAAGTTGCTTTCAATACGTTTTTTTTTCATGTTTGCAAATTTGTTGTGAATGCAGCTCTTTTTAGTAACACTGAACTTAGGCTTGCAATTCAATTAGTTATTGGGCCTTGGTAAGTTGGGCCAGGGCGCCTGGGGGAGCAAATGCCGGATACGCCAATGTTGTCGTCAGACTCTCGTTGTGCTCCTCTAAAGAATTCAGTGCGTAGTGCAGCACCAGAGACTTCAATGAATCGTGAATGTTGTAGGGTTCGGCAAACCCGTATCCTCGCTCCGTTGCATAAATTATGCAATGATTTACGGTACCGTTGCACCTGAGGATCAAATTTAATTGTTCAGCCTGTGTTCAACGTTCAATTGAAAATTCGCCATCAAATCAAACATGAAACCATTTATTCTTTCTTAATTTAAGTTTCGCTTCGAGTTTTCAAAAATTTATTTTAACGAAAATGAAAAAGAACGATCGATTATATATGTTCGATAAATAACTTTCCAGTATGACATTTATGAAGCTAACAAACACAAACAAAAAATCTCTGTTTCTGTCATGTTTAAAATATAATTAGATCGTTCCTCATTTAGATATCCGATACTTCGACATTTGGCCTTTTTTTATTAAAATTCCTAAGAAGTGATAATGCAAATTTCACTGATTGACGAAAGTCATTAATTAATTATTTTCTTAATAGGACATTTTTTGAATATAACTTTTTGAATGTGAAATTATTTCTATCGTTTAACCCATTTTATTGGCGATAAAGATTAATTCTCACCGACATTTGAGTAGGGAAACAAATCATATAGCCGAATTAAAAATATAGTTCAATAACGTTGAAAAAATTCAATGGCAATTTAGAGAGAAATAAATAAGATCAACTTACATTATAGATAAGGCGTACTGTCCAGTTCTTGATCTGCGCACAAGGAAGGTACCGTCAGGTCGACCCGCCAGAATCCGATCTGCGTCGGAACGTGAGCCTTCCAAATACAGCCAGGTTTTCTCTTCGGAATGAACCTCGAGATCCGATTCTTGTAAGTCCCCGAAAGCGAAATCAACAGCGATAGGATTGCCGACTTGATTGCCAGATTGACTAATCTGGTTCTGTTTGATGCCGTTCTTTTTAAGCCACCTGCAAATGAAATTTTGAATTACCAGTTTATTCATCAGTTTACTGTATCCATTAAACTCGACATTTAATTGTTTTGCAATTGCATTTTTTGAGTTCAATATACGTTGTTATTTATTAATAAAAATTGTTTATGATAACGTTATGTTATCATCTGGCTTTCTGTTTTGTTAACAGTTAACAGTATCAAGTTTAATGCGTTATCGCACGATTCTTGTTCACTCCGTACTTATATTGTTCTTGCTACCTATGCAAACAGAAAAGCCAACTTTACGAAAGCAAGAAGAAAAATGAACTTACGCTGAATGCTTGTCCCTTTGCTTTGCAAGTTGCATCAGTTCTGGTTTCAGTTTGTACATTTCACGCTCGAGAGTCCTGTTGTGAGCGATCTGTTGCTTAAGACTTTCGTCAAGTTTCTCTCTGCTTTCCTCCAAGCATTTCCTTCTTTGTTTCAATAATTCCGCGTTATCCATTAGACTGTAAGGTAACAAAAGTTGTATTAGACAGATAAAAAAGTAAATCTTCATTACGTACATTCCAAGCAAACGTTGAAAAAGAGAACATACCTCGAAATTTCGTGAGGTTGTGCTTCTTTTTGAAACTTCTCTTGCAGTCTCGCTTGATCTTCGAACAACTTGATGGCTTCACTGAAGGCTTCCATTGCTTGGCGTTTGATTTGTACTTCTAAAGCAGTTTTATTATAAAGCTCCGAGCACTCTTGAAACTGCTTCAGTGTTTCGTTGACACCTTTGTGTAATTCGATGAATCTCTTTATGACGTTCGGGATGTCTGCGCTGTTTGGGATCTCCTCGTCCTAAAATAAATGGTTCATTAAAATTGTATCCCTACCTCTCCCTGGCTTGAAGATTCCAATTAAAAACTCATTTGCTTGGCGTGATTGTGATGTTTCAAATATGAAACGGTTGATAAGAGAGAACAAAAAAAAACATTAATCGATTTTGAATTTGAAAAACGATGTAAAATTCGTGTCAACTCAATTAAGTTTTCGATACAAACTTTATTCAAATTGTGAAACTCATCTCAATGTCGACAACTTTCTGATACTGTTAAACTTTATAAATTGACGTTTGACTTACTTTAACCGGATTAGTCAACGAAGATAAAACACCAAATATTTCAAAATTTGCGAGCACGATTTCTCAATCAAAATTTTGTAAGCCGACAATTAATATGATTAAATTCACAACTTAATCGAAATTTAACAAAACAACATGTTTTACAACTTCTAGGCAATAAAATATTAAATATTATAAATTTCTTCATCATGATTAAACAATCCATAAGTTGTTCTATGAATTTTTTATTTGAGATTTCAAAGTAACAATTTCGTTTAATTTGATAACACACAAACTCGGTAAATTTATTCAACTTATTTTCTAGAACGTTAGTTGTGCAATCTAACAAACGTTATGATGATATCCCTACCATTACACTCTGCATCGTCTTATAAGGTGCATAACTTGTGATGTCTAAATAAGACACTTGCATGTTAAATGCTACTTTCCATATTAGAATAATGCAGGAAGAAGCCGCTGATAACAAAACGACACAAGTGAAGTTTGTTCCTGTTTATTTTTAAATTATTTTTTATCGTGATTCAAATTTTAACGTTCAAATAACAATCAATTTAAGTCAAAATTAGACGGACAAAGTTAAAATAATAATCTACATTCATTTTATTCATAACTATCTTATTATTTAAACTTTGGATTTAAATTCATCTGATAATTAAAATAATTACCCAGAACATAAAACGACAAATCAATTAGTCAAGAATTACCTCATTTAACTTTTGCATTCAATTATATTGTTAATATATATGATTGTCCAATCAAGTGTTGAGTAACGTACCTGCTGGAACCGTGAAACTGGATAGAGCAACTTGATATCCAACGTGGAATTGTATTGTGAAAGGGAGCAATTGCGGTAGTAGTCGACAAGTTCGACAACAGAGTGGAAGTTGTGAGGATCGGAGAATCCGTACTTTCCGTTGCGATGGCAAATTTTGATGAGCTTGTTGGTGCCGCCTTTACGAAGAGTTAATGTGTACTCGCCACCTTTGGATGACGCATTACGTACCAAAAATGTGCCGTCGGGTGTGTCAATCATTTTCTCATTGACTTCGTCTCGAGTGATGTCGCCCCAGTACCATTCTGCCTCTTGTAAAGTGCGCGGCCTGCACATGAAAGAAACAATGAGCTTTACTGTGTACAATGGAAAAAATTTTTTATAACACTCTTTGAAACGATAAGACAATAAAATGAAGAACTCTAATTACACTCTAAAATAGAAATGCATTCACATTTTTTTCTTTTATACCAAGAATATTAAGTGTTTTTTATAAAATTTTATCAGTGAGAATCCGAGTCTGATAAATTGTTCAGTTTCAAAAATGAATTGCTGTCGTTGGGCTTTCATTTATAGCATGAAAATAATAAGTTAAGCCCGATAATTGCAGCGTGTTTGTTACGAACCTGACGAACGTAACAACTTGAAAAGTATACAAAAAAAAAAACACTTTTAATTCACACAGTTATCAATGCAGCTATAAATACATTCACTAAATAATAATAAGTACCTGTGAGAGTGGTCCGGTTCGGGTGGTAATTTTTCATTATTCTGTTCTTCGTCGAAAGATGGGAACTGATCTAAAAGAGGAAACATGGGCCTAGAGACTTTTCGTGGTGGTAATTGTGGTGCGCTTGTGAATTCGGGAAGATTTTCGTTCCAGTTGCCATGGAATAGCAACAGTTCCACGATTCGAATATGAGATACGGTGTTGTAGACTACTTGCCTGCAAGCATCAAAATCAAGTATAAAAATTACACCTTCAAAGTTGAAATCACACGGTAATAACAAAAAATTAAAAAAAATTGAAACAACAAAAAAGGTATATTTACACTATACGTTCCCATGGAGGCCTGAGTAATACGTGACAAAAAACTTGAGCGAGTATCGTTGGTGGTTCTGTATATCCTCTCGCGTTCTGCAACTGACAGATACGACAAAGATGGTCCATCAAATAACGCAAGGTCATCTGATGGTGCAGTGGCAACTGAGATACTAATTGATTGAGACGCGCAGCCGCGAGCTCGTCGTTTCTTAAACCTGAAAGAAATTTTTTCCTTTGATCTAGAGTTGTTTCCAATTTGATACAGTTAATTAATATGACAAAAAACAATCTTAAATCACTTATCAATAATTTCGTTTCACACTGTTATCAGTGTCACCTAAATCGAAATTGTAAGCGATTACAGATGAACATTATTAAATCAATTGAATCTCACCTGACGCTTCGACGAATTTATCATACCATTGCACTGGGATCACAGGATCGGGCAGTTCTTGCAAAAACTTTTTGAGAACGGTAACGATACATTGAACGCTGTACGGACTTAAATCTGTATTGCACACATCTGGAATGTAAAAACAAAGTGATCACGTAATTTTCGCAATTGATGCGAGTGCACAAATCGAGCAGAACAAAAAAGAACCGTTACCTTCATTAAGCTTATCTCGTAGTTCATTTGTTAGATCGTTGGTCGGAGTGCTGTAGTAGTCTTTATACAGATCCAAGGTGGAATCAATGTAAGCTTTTTCTTCAAGGGCACGGACGCACCGCTCGACCACAATTGGTGCCTTATGAGTTATTGTGTCAAATTGCAAACAAAGCGCCAGGCCAAAAACTGCAAATTGTTGTTTCAATTAGTTACACGTCCAATAGCAATTTCACTGACAGCAAATACTGATAGTTTCTAAAAAAAGTGCCTTTGAATTCAGTTTTTCGAATTCAAGTTCAATTAATTGAATCCCTCTTTATTTTCAAGACACTAATCAATTAATTAATTGGTAATTACCGAATGGTTTTCTATTCTCGTGCGTAGAAAGGCAAGGCGAAAATAGACCCGTGGCTGAGCAAGATCTATGAGCAACCAGTCCGCAATCTGAAAACAGAATGAAATAATTAATTTACTCAATCCAATAATTAAATTATCATCTGAATTAATAATAAAAAATAAAACCAAACAAAAAAGTAATGTTTAATTTTCTCGTTCAGAAGTAATACTCGTGCAAGACATTTCGTGTCCGAATATAATCCAGAGGTTGTTTTTTTAATCGCCCCGATGTCGTGCCTACAAATTTTGTCGTAAAAAAGCAGAGTAACTGTGTCTATAGCAAGTCATATCGTTATCGTCGGAACTGCTCCTTTTTTCTGCACTTTTAATTAGCCATTCGAATACGTCGGTTTTTAAATCAGGGGTCTCAACTCTGCGTTTCGTCTGTGACAGTCTACACACTCCGGTGCGCCATGTTTTTTTTTCCTATCGCAAAAAAGGGGCCAATTTTGCATACACAATTTTTATTGCAACGTACCAAAATAGATGGTGCATTTTTTTCAACGAGAACAAACGAGCATTATGACGAATGTTATTTTATGGAAAAATGTGAAGATTGAATGAGTTGGCCGGGCTCCAAATGTTTTTTGAAATATTCCCGAATTATATTAATGGTTGTAATTCGAATAATGAATTACTTTAGAAAATCGACCGACAGCGGTTCGGTACATCAATGTTCGCACAAAAATGAGTTCAACTTTAAGAATTGTTCGAGCGTTATGAATAAATGAAGATTTGAAAATAATTGGTCAATTAATTATCTGTGTGAGACAGCGAATTGATGTAGACAATTTGTTGATGGACAATCCATTCTGTATAAAAAATAAAATTCTTAACACAGTTCGTTTTTTTCACGTTTGGGTGCAAACAACTTGGAAACGAATTGCGTTTTAATGCAAATAACTTTTCGACTTATGTCACACGATGAAAATATTAGACGTGTAAAAAAATGCGCAAAACCGTTCCATTCAAATACTTTTTAATCCTGCGATTAAAACTTCTAGACGCATTAATTTTTTAAAATCAATCATCAAGGACAAAAAATTGTTCTTTTCAATTTTGTATTTACTAGAGAAAAAAGCGCGCTACGCGCGCCTGTTTAATTATGAATTCTAATTGTTATAAACAACTTATAATTATTCATATTTTATATTAAGCTATATTACGAATAAATAAATTTCAAGTTATATTATAATAGATTGATATTTTCTTATGAAAGCGGTTTATTGAAATGGATTCCAACTGGAACAGTTATCTGATCTTGTGATATATCAGACACTAAAAATCAAATATCAAAAAATCAGTCAAAAATAATAATCTTAAACATTAAAAGTCGATTATAAAAAAATTATCATTAATTTCAATATTACACATTGTGCAACATTGTGCATTATAATGAAACCATTTGTTTTTTCAAATGGTTCAGCATTTGAAATCAGCCAATCAACATCGCGGAAATACAGACGAAAATTCAGCTAAAAATGAATGACCACGAATTTCAGAGCGGTCATGGATCTTTTCTCTGTAGGATAGGAAATATTTTTTTCTTCTCCACAAGACACAACTTTTCTTTTTCATTCTTGTTATCTTGCAATCACGATTCGTTACACAACTTACAAAAATTGAAAGATCATTTCCTATCAAACTTATCATAAATTGCATAAAAAATTATTGCACAAAAACAAACCTCATTCAATAAACATTCACAATTAGAAATTGTTTAGTTCTCAATTAATTAAATTCTTGTTATTTTTTTGTAAAATTATTTCTTGATTTTTTCGTCAGTTTTTATTTAATTATAATAATAATGCAAAAGCCTAATTCATCTGTCAGCTCCTAATTATGTAAAGATAAACAAGAACAAAGAGAGAGAGAGTTTGATTGTCGCAAAAAATATTCTTGTAAAATGTCCTGATTAAAAAGTGAATTTAAATTGTCACGACTTCTGGTTCTAGTGAGGATCATTAATTCTATTGCTAACCGTCTTTCTTGTATCATAACCTGTTACGAAGTGTGGACAAACACTGTACAAGGATCGTCTGATGAGAGTAATGTTAAAGTCATGAGCGAAAATGCTCACCTTGGCACAAAAAGCCTTGGTGCAAGAAGCCCCTAAGGTATTTATGGCACTTCTTGCACTTTTCCATGGTACCGAAACTCTGAGGCACGAGGTTGTGAGCATTGTTGCCGGTGAAGATGCCGTAATTGGAATCGGAAGGAGCGACGTTTTCATTGATAGATGTTGCAGATGTCGTATCCGATTGAGAGGACGTCTCACTCAGGTCTTGGATGCATGCCAATATATTTTTTTGATGGAACTCGTCCTTTATGCCCATATTCTGCGAAATAATCATCCATCATTAGTTTTCCTTCCACCAATATAAAGAAATCGAAAAAAGTCAAAGAACAAGAAGTTGTAACTTGTATGAAGCAAAAATAAACTTTTACGAAACTTAAACTAAAAATTGTAATTCTAATATGATTTTATGGAATCTAAAATAAATGATAAACGATGATTGTTTGCGAGACTTTTGCACAACGTTATTATTTATCGTATCATTATTATCGCTAGGAACTGTTCAGAGCCGTTATGAACTTTTTTTTAATTGGATCCATTACACGAAGCCCAAGAGTGTCATAAAAGACCGATTGAAAGCACATAAATTTTATACACTCACAATCAACTTTTATGTTGATAACTCGGACGTTGCAACGCACTGAGAAATTTATAGCCAAATACCAAATGTCAATATTCGACTTTTTCCTTTTTTGCCCCTCCTCTTTTCATATTTTATTTTTTTTTCAATTATATTGGTCTGTAAAACCAAACTACCAATGTCATTCGAGGTAATAAGATCCGAGTTTTGAACGTGATGTCACAGATGGCGCCAGTTTTTAGTTACAGTTGTCAACATCAGGTGGCGTTCCAAAACTTGAGAGACGAAAGGTTATTACAAATTTAAAAAATTATTCCCGGCGATCTGAGGGCTCGATTGAAAAGTCTCAGGATTGGGAGCGTGATGGAATCAAGATAGTTGTCATCCGGTTGGCCCAGCGAAAATTCGCTCACGATAACAAGTCGTCTGATACAAATCTTAATCAGGAGATAAACAAGTATCGCGTAAAAAGCGCGGAATAACAATTTGTCAACAAAAGATGCACGCACCATCGATCACGGCTGACCCGATTGGATGTCGTTTATCACCTAGGTGGCAGCACCATCGTTACGTCTCCGACACAAGTAACAATCACGGCGGGGCCCGGGTCGCGTTATGCTAATGCCAATGCCGCGTGTCAGACGGAACAATTAATCTCCGACTATTTGGACTATGGTGTTTCATTAAACGGTGGGAGAATAAAAGGAAAAGACTGGACGGAGACGGGGAGTCGGTGATGAATGAGCAAACGTGAGCATCAAAGCCGTTGATTCAAGTTGCATTTTCATGAGCGGACAAAATGTTATTGAATGTTGCTAAACGTAATTTAGATTCATTTGAGAGCGCGTAATTGGATTTGGGCTTGTGCGTCCAATGTGAGAGAAATTTACTTTGTAATTAATTTTTATCCCTTGAGTTGCTTTGTCTGCTGGAATGTTTTATTGTTTCATTCTGCACTATTTTTTAATGCAATAAAATAATTCAGTTTCACATCTATGAAATAAACCAAGTTTGTTTCCCGTAGAAATCCAAGAGTTATCTGCGCTTAAAAAAATGTCTATTCATTTAGATAACAGAGGTGATAGAGTTATTCTCGTGCGATAGATTTTCCAATTGATTTTATTACTGGGACAGATAATTATGACTAACAGAAAATTTATATTTAATCAACGCAGTATCATTTAATAATAATACGCTACGCGTGACAGCCCGCAGGACGGTATCTAAATGGGAATCATTTTAAAATTTAGTGGATCATGAAAGTCTACACTCAGAGAAAAAATTTCATTCAACCTATTAAATTTTAATTAAATTTAATAAACTTTAATAGAATATTAAATAAAATTCATTTAATTTGAATAAAATTTCATACGTTGAATAAAATTTTTCTCTGAGTGTATAAATTTTGATTAGAAGTTCATCTTCGTATATGATTTGCGACTCATAATATGCCCTGTAAACCCTGTTCGAATGGGTTTTTAATCATATAAAATTATTAACTACGGGTAAACAAAAAGATTCGATATGATCAATCTTGGTATAAACTTGAAAGATACGAATTTTACTTCCTCATCAAGGTTTTTAAAATTCAACAACTAGTCTTTTTTATTGTTACAATAAAAAGCCAATCATTGAGTCATCGAACTAATTAATAGTTGGACATACCCACACAGACAAAACTATGGTTCAAAATATATTTCACATATATTTTATATACTTAAAATATATTCGTATATATTCTACATATATCTCATTTATAAATTTTTATAAAGCGGCACTAACTTATATAAATTTAATATAAAATAAATATAAATTTTATTGAAAAAATATACATTATTTATATAATAAATAAAAATTCGACATATATTTGTACATATATTTTTGTCCCTGTGGGTATGAACTGAATGCTTAAAATTTAAGGATTGTCATAAAAAAGAAATAGTGAAAGAAATACATATTTTAAGATTGTCATAAAAACAAATTTTTAAAACACGTCTGAACGAGAGGTTGGTTGAATGATTTTTGACGGCGCGAAATGTGCTGCGTACCATAGAATTTCGAACGCGCTCTTCTCCGCTCAATCGTGAATTTACGATCGGAGCCAAAATTTCAAGGCCGCTCTCGGCAGACGACCCGGCCTCGTAAAAGTGCCTGCGAGCTGCCATGGCGCCGCGTCTCTTCCCTCACGGACGAAAATATAGACTAACATATAGACAGATGATATATTTTATATTTTTTATATATTCATTTATATAGGCATAATGTATATACATTGTAAAAATATAAAAATTATATAAATCTGACTATATATTTCACATATAGTCCGATTTATATTCCATAAATCTATAGACATTTTATAA